>AWOL01S0057579.1:32007-50307 GCA_000715115.1 Nicotiana otophora
TCTTATTTCTTATGTTGGTGACTTTATAATTTTTGTGGATGATGATATTTTGATGCACATCAAGTCATTAACTGTAATATCTAAGTTAAAGTGCAAGAGTAATTTGCTTCCTTTTGAAATTGTGTATGACATAGACGATTATGTATTCCAACTTGATGGAAAGAGGCATGAAATTTATGAGAAGAGGCTTGTGAATGAGTTAAATATTTCTTCTTCTCTTATTCAAGTGGCTAATGAGTTTTCATGTGATAAATTGCTAGAATGTGATTTTTGTTGTGTGATGGGAAGTCATTATTCAAGTCATATTCATTGTGAGCTTGTAAAAGTATTTGTTACTAGTAAAGATGATATGCATGATTATTGTAACACTTGTGATCAAATACTCTTTCATGTAGAGGAATCCATGAGATTTATAATTGTAGATAGTTGGCTATATCATGAAAGTATCTTCTTTGATACATGTGGTAGAGATACTTATATTAAATGGATGTGTGGTCAATCTTTTATAATTTCTTTGTCATGTATACCTATGGACTACCTTACCGGCAAGATCAAATTGCAAGTTCCATTGCATGGCGCATCTACAAGAAGTTTTTATTGTATTGATCTAGGTAGGCATAAATTTTGTTGGGATGATGATATCCATATACTTTATTTACACCTATTAGAATTAATTGGGTTAAATGGGCACATGGTCACTATCTTATTTTATTCCTACTAGTTTTTCAGATTAGTGGATGCCATTTACAAGGGCGTGTATTCTTTTTCTTGCAAGGTCGAAATTCGAGGACGAATTTTCTTCAAGAAGAGGGGAATGATAGCATCCTAGGAAGCTCAACTCTATTCAAGGACAAGGATGAAGCTTTGGAATCTCAAAGATGNAGGCGATTAATACTAGTTATTAATTGTTGTCTCAAGTTACTCGTAAAGCGGTCAAGATTCGAATCTATTGTTTTTGATTTGCTTTTAAGTAAAGGCGTTTGATTTCTTCAATAAATCAAGGCGTTGTTGCTTTGATCTTGTCAAGGGTATAGAACTTGCGTTCTTGGAATTCTTTCCTTGAATTTTTCCATATCCTTTATTTTCTACCCTTTAGTTCTAGTTTTTCAATTCCTTATTGTTATTGCTTCCGCATTTACTTTTCAAATTCTTACTTTAGTTTGGATTCCCGACCTTGTCGTTATCACCATAGCTCACTTTGGCAGGGTCTCTCCAATTTTTTTCAACAAGACAGACTCGATCTCATCATCTTCCAAATCATTCACTTTGATGACGCATGTATAAGAGGTTACATGCTCGTTTAGGTCGGTCGTTCCGTTGTGCTTAGGAATTTCGGGCGTGCTAAAATTTTTGGGGATCAGCTTCAGAGCCGCGCTTGGGGGAAAAGGCCTTTGAATAAATTTCTTGGAATCCAGGCCCTTCAATATCGGGGTTGCTCCTGCTTTGGAGCCGTGCTCGGGGGAAAAGGCCTTTGAATAAATTTCTTGGAATCCAGGCCCTTAAATATCGGGGTGCTCCTGGAATTTGGTCGACCCTGGAATTGTAGATTTTCACCTTTTTATCACTGACTTCGATTTTCTTTTTCCCTGTTTCTACCTGTTCCGTCAATTCTTCGAGCAATTTCGAGGTTAGTCCCCAATTCACTCTCGCTCGTTTTTTCCGAGATTGGTTCGTTTCTGCGGATGGCTTCCTGGGGAAGTTCAGGTTCATTCCTGGTTAGTGTTCGACCTTGGTTCTGCAATTGAGTTATCGCCGTCTATTGAACCTGTAGTATTTTGAAGATCATACGCAGGTTGATCCCATCATTTTCTCCATAGTAAGTGTTTTGGGCAATCGAATGCACTTCCCTACGCATGCTGTTTTCGGGGTTAGTGAACTGGTTTGTGTCGATGGCCATATGCGAACAGGCGTCAATGGGAACCACCACCGGGATTCTACCAAGATCGACCGGTGTTTCCTCGTTACCAAGCGCTGCATTGTTGTTCCTGCCGTGGTGGCCGGATTCCGTGTCTATGTTTAGAGGGATTGACTGTGGGTTTGACATTTCGATCCTGACCTGAAATGAGAAACACTTCAAAGAACAAGTGTAAAATGGGATGTGTTATGATGATACGTATCAAATTGCCGCTATTATCCTTAGCCCCATGGTGGGCGCCAAACTGTTTACCTTCGAAATCGGATAACAATTGAATTTGTTAGTGGTTAAAGGATATGCGGATTAACTTGATACTGAACGATAAATTAGATTGCAATTGAAATAAATAACGGTAAATTAATTGCAAACCACACTGATTGGGTAATTTCGGCCTAGGAAAGCTCACCACCCTTGAGTTGAATATACTTTGATTGACATCAAGATAACAAAGAATAAGAATCTAGAGGATAACAGTAATATATTGCTTATGAGTGTATGTTACAATGTCTTCCATGAATTGTGAGGACCCCCTTTGTATATCAGGGAAAATTACTTTTTAAGGTATTATTCTATTATTATTTCATAAAAGGTAAAAAAAGTCCTAGATTTGTTGACCATTGGTCCCTTTTTTGGTATGTTCCGTGATTTTCGTTGTAATGCCCGATTAGTTACAGGAATTTTTGACCCATGTCGGATAAGCTGGCAATATATTCCTTGAGACCGTTATGACCGGGACCGGTTATGACCTCGATAAACTCGAAGGCAAGTCTGGTTGTTCCGATGGCTAATTCGGTAAGCCTGGAACCGATCTTCAGGATTTTATCACCATCTCTCGATCCCAAATTATCGTATTAGATGCTCGGTCAAATTCTGAATTCGATTTTACCCGTATGCAATCCTATAATTGTCAATTTTACTAAAGTACATTTACTCGACCAATATGCGATTCTAACAATGTCTACTTCCAACGTTAATGGCAACTTGAAGAGTTTGAAAATTATAAGTTTTTAATATTTTGAACTTTTCTCTTTCTTTTGACTGCGCAACAGCATCTCTGGATTTACATTAATGTGAATTTATTGAATGATATTCTTCATATTAGATGGTTGCTTTAATTTACTGGAAGAATAATGCCTGACACTCGCTCCGCCCCCTTAAAAGAGACTATCGAAGTAAAGTCGGTGAACTTACAAAGTTTAAGATATCAAATAAGAAGATACAGTGCTTAATTGATCTCATTTTTTGGTTATGGATTTTAATACTAGTTCATAAACTTTTATCCAACTCTTTTTCCCTGTTCCTAATCCTCTTTTTAGTACTTACTTAATGTTTGAGCACGTAAACAAGGAGGATTGGGATAGAAGAAGAATGAGAAGGCGAGTGTTGAACCTACACCTATTTTGTGATACTTTTCTTAGTGCCTCGAGACTTAGGTAGGCGTTTCTGACATAAAAATTATAATTTTTGAAAATAATCAGCATTTGAGGTTAAATTTAAAAATAGTATTCGAAATTTAAAATTATGTTTGCACGTGTATTTCACTTGAAAAAATATTGAAGTTATTATGAGTGCAGAAAATCTCCAAAAATTTATAAGTTTTCATGGACAAATACGCTTTTGAAAAATCTTTCGGAGAAAAAGACATAAATCTATGGACACCTCGATGTTTCTTTGATTTCTTCGTCTCTTATGCACCTAGAGAATATACGTTTATGGTGGAATTTTAAAGCTTTCTTTATCAAATATTTTTAGTGAAAGTTCTTTGTCTCCTAAACATCAGTAACGATAGATTTTAGGTTTGAATCTTGAGAATAGAGTCCAACCCTTTTAAGGGAGTGCTAAAATCTCTCATAATGAACTTTATTCGGCATGAACCCGAATTAATCGAACTAGTGGTTTTGGGACTCCGGATAATTAAAAGTAGGAAGAAAAACATTTGAATTATTCTCTCGTGAAAGATCTCTCTATGAACTTAGTGATGAAAATCAGTATTCATACTAATAAGTAATAAATATAGTACTAACATTTATCATAAACTAGAATTATATATACATATAACTGTGTCTTAATGTTCTGCTCGAGGGTGTCCGTGGGGCAATTCGAAGGGAATATTAATAACAAACAAAGTACAGAGAGACTACATTTATCCACATTAGAACATGCAAAATGGGACCTCTCAATTTTTAAACTTTGGTTGTGATTTGTCAAATGACAACAAAACACACATACATCATATATGCCCACAGCTGTCTTGTGTGTTCTCTTGAAAATTTTAAAAAAAATAAAATAAAATAAAGGGAAATCAGTAAGTAAAAAATACTAGTACGTCTGTAGCTCTACCCAAAGAGGATGTTAGGATAGAATTTAAATTATATGCACTAACCGTACTATAAAAATATCAAATTACGTACACAGTTAGTAACTGTAAGTTTTTATAATAGCATCAACTAGTAATATAATAAAATAATACTAACTATATGTTATAAAAGACTAAATTATATTTATTCTGTAAAAAGGTTTTGTACGTCAGTGAAAATAACCTAGTTTCAATTACTAATAATATTTAAGAAAAATAGAGTGTTTGCATCAGCCATGTTTAAGCATCCACGTTATGTTTTGCACTGATTATGAAACGACACCATTCTACGGCGAAAATCTAGCTGTAAAATACAATCTCGTGCATTATTTTTGTCATTATATTTCTTTTTCGCCAAGACCCAAGATCATTATCAGTCCTTAGATTATATTGCTTATACTTATGTGTTATTATTAGCCTATATAACGTACCTTAATTATTGAAGTGCTCTCACTCAATAGAGAAGGATGCCATAATTAGGGGTGTACAAAAACAACCGATAAACCGCACCAAACCGATAATCCGAGTCAGACCGGAAGAAAAAATCCGATGTGATTTGGTTTGGTATTGGAAAATAAAACCCGACCATAATTGGTTTGGTTTGGTTTTAACTAAAAAAAATCAAAACGAAACCAAACCAACCCGATAGTATATTTATATAATTTTTAAAAATATTATATACATATAAATATTTATTGTAATATAATTTATAAATATTTCTTAAACTTTTTCTCAATTTTATCTTTTAACGTATTATTTCAAGTTTAGACTTAACATTCTTGAATGGTAAGTAAAATTTATAGCTCATGGATGTAGTAACTCAAACAAACTTCAAATCAATACTAATGCTAACAAAAGAAATTCAATTCAATGCTAGGAATGACGAAAGTGTTGGATAATTATTTTAGTTTTATATTGGTTTATAATGAAAATGCATAACTTAGTTTATCTTTTTCTTTAGTATTTAGTTATGTAATTAATATTAGTACTTATTAGCTATACTTATTTTAGCATGACCTATATAGTATTTTTAGATTATGTTAATTTTCATTATGGCTTATTAATTAGCAATATTTATTTTATGTAATTTTATTATTTTATCTTTGTTATTGAATATTTTAGTATAATGCTATGACTTATCTCATATTATTGCGTTAGTTTCTTGGAAAACACATTATATAATTGTATTTTATTAGGACTTAAGAAATATTTGGAGCACAAGTTACATATTTTATGCTATGTAAACTTTACCGGAAAAAATCAGAAAATCCAAAAAAACCCGAAAAACCGAGATTGAAAAACCCGACTTTGTTGGTTTGGTTTGGTTTATAAATTTAAAAACCCGACACCATTAGTTTGGTTTGATAATTGAAAAATCTGAACCAACCCGACCTATGTATACCCCTAGCCATAACAATAACTGACTTTCCCTTGATTAATTTTAATAGTAAGATATTATTATTCACCTTATAATAATTTTCTCGTTATTATATTCATCACTGCATAAATTATTTATGTACTTATTATAATATGTGCATAATTTTCATGTTAATCAGAAGACCCCTAAATGTTGTAGACTTGTAGCAAATGATTGATTGAGTCAATCGTATGACAAGTAAGGTTAAATCTTCCAGCTTGTTTTCCCATAATATGATTTTATTATTTGGTATTTTACTGGATTTATTATTATTTTTTTGTCAGTAATTGTGACAACTAATCACTATTTTCTCATTTCTTCATAATCTCGTTAAACTTTATATATGTACAAAACTGAGATGCGTTATCGTTGAAATGCATTCACACTCGTAGATACTAAATAAATAAGAGAGGAATTTTCAGAAACCATTATTGTTTAGTGGTGATGAGGCCCAACTCTAGTCCTAAAAAGGATAAGCGGTCGATGCAAATATAATCCGGTCTAAAAGTCCGGAGTCGAATCCCACAGAGAACTAAGGTTTCGCCATAATTGTTCAATATCGCTAAGAAGACAAGCTCGAACAAATTTCTAAGTTATAAAGATTAAGATTCTTATATCTAACTAATTAACTAAGAAACTAAACCAGTAAATTAACAATTAAAGATACTAAGGGTTAGAGATTAAATTTAGGAGGTCTAGAGTTATGATTTTCTCAAATGTTGGAATCCTTCCCGCTATGTTCTCTACAATTCCGCCTATGTATTCTCTACTGATCATGAGCACTTTAGGTGCCGTAATTCTCTCTCGAGCAACTACAATAATTTACTAGACATATTCTCTTGAACTACGCTAGTTGGCTATATCTAACCGCTCATTATGATCACGTCAAGGCTTTGTTATTTCTAAACCTACCTTTAAACCCGCTGTATTGATTTCTCACATACGTTAGGAGTGACGTTGTTCAACAACCACCTAAATATGTATCCTTTCTCAAGAAACACATAATAAATAGGCACAGTCAATCGATGCCCATTCAATCAACTGAAATAAGTACGTAGTTGAACAAATAGACAAATTCAAAGGTTAAATTATATTAAAACATAACAAGAATTCATCTTCCAAGAGGTTCCATCAAACCCTAGATAACAAATTAGTTACTCATAATAGTATGTAAAATCTACAATACTAAAAGTCATAACCAATAATGAAAAGTAGAAAGAAGAAGGGAAAAACTCGAGGTTGAATCTTCCTCCTTGCTTCTCGCGTATTCTTGCCTCCTTAGGTCGAATCCCCAGTCTCCTTAGCCTCCTTAGGTCTAAATTATGTCAAAATTATGTCCAAGGTCCTCAAAATACCATTTTTTCATGTATATATACCAAGTAGAGTCGGGCCCAAACAATTATACCTTCTCCTATGCGAAAAGGGACACTTTTCCAGGTCAGGACGTCCGCGGCCGCGGATTCAACCGCGAATTTGGCCGCGGATTTTACCCAGTGTTCTGCCTCACATCCGCGGCTAGATTTGCGGCCGCGGATTCGACCGTATTTTTCACCCTATTCTGTTTGGAATTTAGAAAAACGTAACATGAAAGTTGTAGCCCTTTGAATTAGATTTCCAACCACATATTGTGGAGCTCAAATGGAGCTGAGCGAAACGTTATGTGCATTTTACTAGACAGTGCGCAATATGCCTACTCGATTCTTTGTTCGTTCTTAACTATCATCCGTTGATCCCCGAACATGATTCCGGCTTAATTTCTTGGGCTTTTAATCAGACTTCAAAGCTTCAAATTACTTTAATTCATTCCATAACATCTACATAGCTCGGAATTACTCCTACAAGGCATAAAACACACAATTAGTGCAAAATACTAGCGATTAAAGCTCAAACTCAATTAAAGTGCAGTAAATTAGAGTGTAATAACCGAATAAAATACATAATTATAGCCTATCATCAACACCCCACACTTAAACTATTGCTCGTTCTCGAACAATCAAACTACACTTTATATAGACACGGCCTTTTTAAACAATTCTCTTAACTCATCACACCAAGAATACTTAAAATAGACAAAGCATAAAAGCGTAACATCTTCACCTCAAGATTTGACTTACAAGTACCATACATTATTCACAACTCACCCACTTACTCTAACACAGAGGTCATTGACATTACCTTTCCTTCATGAATCAAGTGCCCTCACACAACAAAAGAGAGTAGTTCCACACAATAAAATTTAAGAACACTTAGGAACTCAAGATAGAAAGAATTCGCTCACTCTCAGAAATAACATTCATATGCCACAAAGGATGTACCATAGGCTTGCCCATAGTGTACTACTCTACTAATCGAGTTCATTCAGTCTAGGATCAAGTAGGACTTTATTTGGTTGTAATGTAGGTTGTTGGACAGGTAGGATACATTTAGATATAAGAGTGACTACACCTCCCTAAGCACTTTAATATATATACTTTAACATTCAAACCCCATACTTATGTCAAACCAAACTCCACCTTCACATCAATGTATATTACCCCATACTTCTTTAAGCACAATTACATCAAGAGTCACCACTTATCAAGGAATATTTTTTTCACATCAATACAACTATTTTTTCCGTTTCTTTCTTTTTTTCAATTCAAGTGACTCTTACTTTTTCAAAACAGTGCACATTTCTCCTTATTTCATTAGTTCCATCCAAAAGCCAAACCATCCACCCCACACTTTAACTTTTACACAGTTCATAATAATTTAAGTGCTCATGAGAGGTTAGAAGATTCAAATAGATGGTTAATTCAAATAAATGGGTAAGGCTTGTAATGTGGTTGCCAAAGAAACATGATTACATGCTCAAAGGGGTTAACTACGATACATAACAATTAGGCAGGTAAAATATATATATGGCTCAACAAAGAAACACCTATATCACTTCCAAGACTGAACAAAACTACTATTTCGCTTTGCAAACACACAGGGCAAGTTCTAGGCATCAAATGTAATGCACAGAATAACACCCAAACCTCACACACACATGGCACATAACTCACTCAGGATTGGATTCATCAAGACACTCTAGTTAAAGCAATTAAGCAAATTTAAAATCATACAATTTAAGAGACTTATACAAGAGTCAAGAACTGAGCCTAAGCGTCACAACCAAAGTACTCACTATTCTCAAGGCATAACAAAGGCAAGAGATATTACTTCAATTCAAAACACAACACAATAGCTCCTATTTCTAAAAAACTAAAACTAGCTACACTCGTTTCAAACAAAACCCTTGGAAAAGAACCGCGACACAAAGAAAAACCAAGGGGGAATTACTACACTACCTACAAAAAAAATCTTTTTGTCTTTTTCCTTTCGACTTAAATCCCTCAAGAAAAATATCGAATAGATCCATCATCGGTAAAAGTCTAATCTTTTCTATTTTTGTAAAAAAAAAAAAATATTCAATTAAACTAACACAACTAAAATAGCATGGAAAGTCACTCAAACAATCTCCTCACCCCACACTTAGAATTGTGCATTGTCCCCAATGCACACTCATACATATAAGAGGGTAAAAGAAACTCCCTGGAAGGCCAAAGGCCGACGCACTAGCATCTCATGGGGTACTCAGACTTCTCTCAGGCCTAGTCCTTCGTGCGGGTACCTCACACTTAGTTCCAATCATCTGGTTTGTTGTTGCATTCTTCCAATGGCTTTGCGTTCCATGCTCCTAAAAAATAAAAAATCGACACTACAAAAATAATACTATAATAAAAAAATAAAATAAAATAAATAAATAAAAATAAATAAATAAAAATAAAAAAATAAAGCTGGGTTGCCTCCCAACAAGCGCTTGATTTAACGTCGTGGTACGACGAAAACTACTTTTTGTCTCCACCTTGAACTTATGAATTGGACTCCAACTTTTGATTCTACTATATGATCATGCTCTTGGGGTGATACAAATTGTTGCGAGCCAAAAATTAAATGAATTCTCATCCAATTTTTGGCTCTCCACCGAGGAGTGTCACCTTGCCTAGACGGACTTAAAAATTTCAAAATATAAGGCCCATCTACCTCTTCCCTGGACTGCTTTTTATGCTCGTAAAGATCCATTACCATTTCACCGTCTGAACATAATATAGAGAAGTGTTTGGAATGAGGTCCAACGCGCTCAAATACATGAACTTCAAGATTTTCGACATCCTCAACACCAATCATGCTAGAGTCAACTAAATTTATATCCTCAACTACCTTGGTTGACTCTAGTATCTCTTCTACAATATCGACATCCTCAAAATCTAGTTCAATTGATTGTTGGTTTTCTACTCTGTCCTCCTCCCTTAGCACCTCAATTTTGCATCTAATACAAGCTCCTTTTGGCTACTATCCACAATATCAGTTGGTTGAGCATTAAATGCTTCAACTAATTGACGAACTTGTGCCTCCAGGTTGCGAATAGCAGCATCTTGCCTTTTTATGTGAAGTTGTTTCTCATTATTTTGCTCCACAAGGCACTTTAGCATATCCTTGATCTCTTTCAGGTCATCATCCCTAGGTTCTTTATTCCTATTAACTTCACAAGAAAAAGAAGAACCATCATAGTAAGGGGTTGGGGGAAGATGAGAAGTATAAGCACAACCATGAAAGTGACCATCTTGACTACCACATATCACACACATTCCACATATAAGATTGAGTCCAGCACATAACTCGCTCTCGGGGAATATTTTGATAATTTTGCAACGGGTGGCTTCCTCTATAATATGCATAAAGAGGATCAAAAGTAGAATTACCAACATCAAAACTCTCATAATTCCAAGATACCATGTCTCTCAAGTCAAAAATAAAAATTTAAAAAATAATCAGTACAAGAAAACAAAAATAAAAGTTCAAACTTGCAACCTAGAAATATGTACACCTACATCTACACCGTTAGTTCCCCGGCAACAGCGCCAAAATTTGATCACGCCCAACTCTAGTCCTAAAAAGGATAAGCGGTCGCTGCAAATATAATCCGGTTTAAAAGTCTGGAGTCGAATCCCACAGAGAACTAAGGTTTCGCCATAGTTGTTCAATATCGCAAAGAGGACAAGCTCGAATAAATTTCTAAGTTATAAAGACTAAGATTCTTATATCTAACTAATTAACTAAGAAACTAAAGTAGTAAATTAACAATTAAAGATACTAAGGGTTGGAGATTAAATTTAGAAGGTCTAGAGTTATGATTTTCCCAAATGTTGGAATCATTCCCGCTATGTTCCCTACAATTTCGCCTATGTATTCTCTACTGATCGTGACCACTTTAGGTGCCTTAATTCTCTCTCGAGCAACTACAACAATTTACTAGACATATTCTCTCGAACTACGCTAGTTGGCTATATCTAACCGCTCATTATGATCACGTCAAGGCTTTATTATTTCTAAACCTACCTTTAAACCCGCTGTATTGATTTCTCACATACGTTAGGAGTGACGTTGTTCAACAACCACCTAAATATGTATCCTTTCTCAAGAAACACATAATAAATCGGCACAGTCAATCGATGTCCATTCAATCAACTGATATAAGTACATAGTTGAACAAATAGACAAATTCAAAGGTTAAATTATATTAAAACATAACAAGAATTCATCCTCCAAGAGGTTCCATCAAAACCCTAGATAACAAATTAGTTACTCATAATAGTATGTAAAAACTATAATACTAAAAGTCATAACCAATAATGATAAGTAGGAAGAAGAAGGGAAAAACTCGAGGTTGAATCTTCCTCCTTGCTTCTCGCGTATTCTTGCCTCCTTAGGTCGAATCCCCAGTCTCCTTAGCCTCCTTAGGTATAAATTATGTCAAAAGTATGTCCAAGGTCCTCAAAATATCGTTTTTCATGTATATATACCAAGTAGAGTCGGGCCCAAACAATTATACCTTCTCCTACGCGAAAAGGGACACTTTTCCAGGTCAGGACGTCCACGGCCGCGGATTCAACCGCGGATTTGGCCGCGGATTTTACCCAGTGTTCTGCCTCACATCCGCGGCCAGATCTGCGGCCGCGGATTCGACCGCATCTTTCACCCTATTCTGTTTGGAATTTAGAAAAACGTAATATGAAAGTTGTAGCCCTTTGAATTAGATTTCCAACCATATATTGTGGAGCTCAAATGGAGTTTTGAGCGAAACGTTATGTGCATTTTACTAGACAGTGCGCAATATGCCTACTCGATTCTTCGTTCGTTCTTAACTATCATCCGTTGATCCCCGAACACGATCCCGGCTTAATTTCTTGGGCTTTTACTCAGACTTCAAAGCTTCAAATTACTTGAATTCATTCCATAACATCTACATAGCTCGGAATCACTCCTACAAAGCATAAAACACACAATTAGTGTAAAATACTAGTGATTAAAGCTCAAACTTAATTAAAGTGCAGTAAATTAGAGTGTAATAAGCGACTAAAATACGTAATTATAGCCTATCATCAACACCCCACACTTAAACCATTGCTCGTCCTCGAGCAATCAAACTACACTTTATATAGATGTCGACCTTTTTAAACAATTCTCCTAACTCATCATACAAATAATACTTAAAATAGACAAAGCATAAAAGCGTAACATCTTCACCTCAAGATTTGACTTACAAGTACTACGCATTATTCACAACTCACCCACTTATACACCTTTGCTATAGGAGGTAAAATTTCCTAAATAAAAAGAGTACAATTTTTCATAAGCTATTTGGACAAAATAATTTTATGCAAAATAAAATGATAATTTTGGACAGAAACTTCTCGATTGATGACAAATGGATTTGGCATTTTAGTTTGTGTGTTCAAGTCCATTCCGAAGAGAAAAGATATGGACGGAAAAAGATTTAAACAAAACAGAAACAAGAGAGAAAGTATGGACCTTATTAAAAGGCCCATATAATGTGGTAAGACCCATCATTCTGATCATGAACATGGCCCGTTGGAAAGACACTTTAACTAATAGGGATCTTTACACAAATAGCCGGTTATATTTATTATTTACTTTTTCTAGCCATATACATAGATTATACATTCATTATACATATATAATACATAAACTATGCATATATTATACCTCCACTGGTTATTTTTAGTTTAAGCGATTGGGTGGGCGGCTAGGTTAATTCTTCTAACTAATATTACACAGCCCCTTAAATTTGATCGATTTTTATTTAGATACTTTACCTTAAACTATTTCCTATTAGACACTTAATGTATGTTAAAAGTGTATCTATTGAGTGACTCACTAACAATCAGTCAAAAAAACAATGATGTGGCTGTTTGATAAATGAAACAAAGCCATGTGGATTTTGGGCCCAAAAACTTATTTAAAAAGGAGTTTTGTGAAGAAAAAAGGAAAATAGAAAGTAATCACCCCCTCCCTTGGTAAAGGGATTGTGAAAGATGGTGTAATTGGCCATGAAAAGTTTGTCAGAGATCATATTTTCGTGGTTTCAGAAGACAAGGAACATAGAAGAGAATAAAAAGAAAAGGTTTAAATTTACTTTAGTATTGAATGCACTCAAAGAAAGTGAAGAATACACACTTTGCCTGTCTAATAGCTATACTTTTGGACGAGTTAAAGTGTTCAATAAAAACTGATTTGAGTTGAAGCGACCAAATGAAAATAAGGGACTAATTTCGAGGCTGCATATGTATTTGGCCACATAACTTAATAGATCCTAATTTAACAGGACAATATTTGAATTGAAGTTGAAAGAAAAAATAATAGTTAATCCTATTTAAGATTGAAGTTAAAAAGGGTTTGTAAAACGTCGAAGATATGTTTGAACATAAAATTCATTTGAGAAAAGAAGTTTGCAAAATATTTGTAAGTGAAAATCAATTCTATTCGTAATACACATTTAAAATAATAATTCATAAGATTCAAATAATAAATTCAGTATATTCATTTTTTCCTATACTCATAACTAACCAAGTACTTATGTTGTCGTATTGTAAAGAAAAATATTATTTCATCGATTAGAACTAAAAGCATCGTCGTTAAGACGGAACAAAGATTCAATTGCTCTCGTGTTCCAATTGCAGGTCAAAATAGTGTAGTAGGCCAAAAGTAACTTATTTTTAACAAGTCAAAATAATAAAAGGTCAAAAGAGAGATATATATTAAAATTTAATTCTGGAACAGTACGATTTATGTCTTGTTTATATTGGAGCTTTTCCACTAGAATATTTGTTCGATGAGTATGAATTAGTCTTGTATAAATAATTAAATATTCTCTTATCGTTTTAAAACGAAAGAGTAAAAGGATTATGCAAAACAGTTTCATGTGCACGTTGAAGTTTATTTATTCGAAACTCCATAAGCTATTTTAATAATTTATTATAAACTCGACACAATTAGCAGAATAAGTGTGGATAAATTGTACTATATCATTTTCTTAGACATGAAGAATATTGATATATATATGTTTTTAAATTTTTATTATATTTCTTATAATGATACTGTCATATTTCGTCGCAAAAGTTGGCATGAGAAGTTTATACAAAGGGAACTAAAGAAGAAGAAAAGATTGAACTGATGACGATAATGATGTTTTCAACATAAGAACAAGACAGATACAAAAGCAAAACTAAATTAATAAGCTATGTTAAGATAAAATTCTGGACCATTTTCTTATTTCTCTTTCTTGTTGGTGGGTCTTATGGCAAATGGCGACTCTTTTGGTAATATAAGAGTCATAAAACTACGAAATATAGGTCTACAATAAACAAAATCTACACTATACGATCCTATTAAGTGTTACTTTCTAGACTTTGTTATGATATTTAATGACCTCAATGTATACTGATTATTATGTTTATTGTATATGTTAAAATATGTGATGCTGCGTGGTCGCCCAAAAGAGGGACACGTGAAACCTAAAACGGGGATAGTCAAAACCGAAGGCAACGGTCTCATCTGTCACCGGAAAGAATAATGCTAATAAGGATGCAATAAATACTCTTCGGCCGGTAGCATTTAATGGAGAATATTCCACAGCATTAAGTACGTTGCCCGTTATAAGGAATTTGACATTTATGCTCACCGTTACATATTCATCAATGACCCTCATAATTGACATTAAAGAAATGCACGATCCTAAGACCTCCTTTCCTAGACATAGCTATAAATAGTGAGTTATGTTATCATTGTAAGAGAGGATTTTTTTGGCAAACTAATACTACAATCTACTCAAAGCTCTAATCAATTTTATCTTCTTATTTTCTGTTCTTGTTCTTATTACTGTTGCGTCCGGAGTCATCACTACCAGAATCTTTATTTCTGTCATTTTGTCTTCCTATCAAGGCTAAGTGATATATATTTCTTCAATTATCTTGCTATGTCAGAATCGAATTAATTCATTTGTTTAGAAATCACATATAAATTCAACTGTACCGTTTTATGGGTAAACATTTATGATAATTAAATAAAAAACTTATATGTACCCGATTCTTGCACCAACTTAATGGATGTGTAATTTGTGTCTCTATATTCACAATTAAGCAAATTATAGTAAATTAATAATAAATATTTTTGTTTAAATTATCAACATCAACGCTAATAACAAACTCAGTGTAATACCACAAGTGGAATATGTGAAAGATAATGTATATGCAGACTTTATCCAGACATTGTAAAGATAGAGAGGCTGATTTCCGTAGACCCTCGGGTCAAAGAACAGTAAAAACAAAGCGATAAACAATTGCAACGACAAGGTAATAAGATAACGGAAGCGAATTGCACAACATGTGATAATAACGAAGTAGGAATAAGAAAATAGAAGAATAAACCTAGTACTACTGATAAGCCTATGAGAAACTCACGACTATCACTTTATCACTTAATATAATTTAAATGATTTGTGTTGGTGTTAGTGCATTTTAATATTAAAATTATAATATTAAAGTGCATTATTTCTTGTGAGGTAGTGGTTATAAATTGGCAATAAAGTGGTTATAACTTTGGTGTAACTCATGAAATCACTAATGCCATGATCTACCACTAATTACCTACTAAAGATTAAATTTTATCAAAAAAGTAAAAATTTGTGTAGTGAAAAGGAGAGTTAAGAGAAGGAGAAAATCTAAATCTCCAACTTATTATCTATAAAAAAAAAATATTATTTTTGTTGAAGGAAGGTGTTCATTTTTGTCACGACCCAATTTTTTCCACCGTTTGGTATCGTGATGGCACCTAGTCTTAGGGACTAGGTAAGCCTAACATTAATTGAAATAATATTTTTTTTAAATAACATCTAACAGGTTAAATAGAAATCTCTTACAATTCTCAAATCCGGTAGTACAAGTCATAAGCTCTACAAAGTGTTTGCTAGAAAACTTCTAAATATAATTGTCCAGAAATAAGAATAAACAGTGCAAAACAAAAACTTGAAGGTGACTACGAAGCCTGCGAACGCAGCGGCAGGTTTACCTCGAGTCTCCACAGCAACAGTCCACACAGCTAACTAACGAACAAATACCTAGATCTGCACAAAAAATATGCAGAAAGAGTAGCATGAGCACATCACAGCGGTGCTCAGTAAGTATCAAGACTAACCTCGGTGGAGTAGTAACGAGAAACAGTCAAGACACCCACTGGTCTAATAAACTAAACGGGTACAGTATATGAACAACAGGAGTATGATGTCTACATAAGGACTATGCAATATGGCTCACAATACAGTAATGGCATTAAAGAAAGAAACAACAAGTATCAGCGGAATATTATGAAAATGACACAGACAAAGTGAATGGAACACAACCTAAATCCGGAATCACAAATACAGCAAGGATAAGTAATAATTCAGCAACTACAACTGCTTTTACATCAGGTTTTAGCCAACAACTCCAGAGGTACCGAACCTCGGACAAATCACAGCTCACGGGTCTCAATACCTGAATTCTAACACTTGGCATCATGTGCCCTCATAACACCTCATAACCGTACTGACGACTCACGTGCCAATAGAACTATTCTCACATAGAAGGCAAGTAAACAAGGGTGAGCATCTATGCTCAATAATATCAAGAATACCTCTTATCCGATAAGAGTGCTTAACTACGTGTATGCTTGTGCAAGTTTCCTACCATAGTCCATATCAGCAAATAAGCATAAGGAAAAAGAACGGATAGTACGTAGAATATTGTCTCATAGCTTTCACAAGATAAAGCTCACACAGGTACGCATACCACTACACAAATATCAACAACAAAAATGCCCCCAGGCTACAAGTCATCACAAATCAATCTCTGACACAGCCCACCTTGTCTCGCCACGTGTGCAATAATAAAGTAAGTGCCCACCTTGTCTCTCCACACGTGCATAACAATATTCCCACCTTGTCTCGCTACATGCACAACCCATATATATATACACACACACACATATCGCATGTGCAAATATCAATAGTAACAATAGCACGACAGAAACCTCGTGCAATCCCATAACAACAACCGCACGACAGAAACCTCGTGCATCACAATGATAACAACCGTACGGCAGAAACCTCGTGCATCACCACAATAAATACAACAACAACAATGGCAATAATACAAAGTACGACAAGTAAATCAACTGAAGAACTTTTAAATCACAAGAAAATGTAGAACCAATTCACAAGGAATAACAACAGTCTGGAATGCTAGGCCTAAAGAGAACAACTCAACACGGGAAAACTAATGTGTGGCAACGATCCCACAATATACACCTCAACAACAGGGAAGCTAACATGAATCAAATAATTCCAAATAGAACAAGTCGACTAAGATATAAGATATCTAAACTTCTTTTAAGGTTGAGAAAATTACGAAGGATATTCAACAATTCAATTAAGGATAAGCAGCGGAAAAATAATCATAACCTCAATTAAGACTGAACAATTATAGGATGAAATAATATTAATTCCAAATAAAGATAAGCAGTTATGAAAAGATAGCATGACAATAGAGGAGGTAAAATCTTCAGTTAAGTCAAATAAGAGTCAAATAGGCAATAAGAGTGAATCCTGAAGCAATTAATTCTAATTAAAGCATGTAGAGGTAAAACTAGTAAATAGGGACTTAATCATATCAAGAACAACTTCATACTCGGTGAATGTAAGGACCTAAGGATCCTAAAAGGCCAACTTTTCACAAATAAGTCCGAGCACGTACTCGTTACCTCGCGTACATGGACTACAATCAACATAGAAGACTCAAATCCTAAGGTGAAATCCCCCACACAAGGTTAGGCAAGATACTTACCTCGAACCAAGCTCAATCAGTCCGTAAGAATGCCTTTTTCTCAATTATCCGACTCCGAATGACCCAAATCTAGCCAAACACAATTGCACATCATGAATACAACCATAATAGACTCATCTAATTAATAAAATCAATACTCTAATAAAAATTCCGAAATCTATCCTAAAAAATCTACCCGGGACCATGTCTTGAAATCGGGTAAAAGTCACAAAATACGAACACTCATTCACTCACGAGTGTAACTGTTACACCCTATATTTTTTTGTACGTAAAACTGCGTCGTGATCAAACTAGTGTAGGACCCAAAAAAAAAAAATGAGATCATCTTTGAAAATATATAAAGCAATTT
>AWOL01S0057589.1:11296-25147 GCA_000715115.1 Nicotiana otophora
GATAAGGGTGGCATTTCACCGTTGATATTATGTGCTTATAAGGGTGGCATTTCACTGTTGTGTTTGTTGGAATATTGTCTGGGCGGAGCGATAAGGGTGGCAATAGGAGCGATAAGGGTGGCTATCGATATTGTCTGGGCGGAGCGATAAGGGTGACTATAGGAGTGATAAGGGTGGCAACAGGAGTGATAAGATTGACTATTGTCAGGGACGATATGTGATGATGTGAGGTTGTGGTGTTAATGATTTTCATGTGATGTTGTGATTTTCTTGTGTTTATTTTTATACCTTGTTTAATTTGTCTTATTGTTGGTAAATTGATAACAATCTGATTTATGTTGAAATTGAGAGCTTGTGGCCATTGCCAGGCGGATTATAAAATAAAATGCGGGCACGAGGTGCCGTGAGTAAATAATGAGGATATTTGGCACATGAATTGTCCGTGCAGTTGTGATATAAAATGTGGGCACGAGGTTCTGTGATGAAATGATAACGATAATTGGCATGTGAATTGTCCGTGGAACTGTGATATGAATGAAGGCACGAGGTGCCGGAAAAATATGATGATTTAATTATAGATACGAGGTGCCGTGAAAATATAAAAATTGGCTGAGACCTGTGTTTAAGAAAAATATGAAAATGGCTTGAGACCCGTATTTTTATGATTATGAAATGAGGTCACATGGTGACTTTTTAATTGAAAGAATTATATTCAAAATATTTATTTGGAAGGATTTTTATTCAAAAAAAATTATATGAAAGAATTGTATTTTAAAAATATTTATTTGAGGAAATTATATTTGAAAAGATTTATTGAAAGAATTATATTTGAAAAATAATTATTTGAGAAAATTACACTTGAAAGAGAGTTATTTGGAAGAATTACATGTGAAGGATATTTATTTGAACAATTTGAATTAATTGAGCGTACATGTATTTATTAATTATTGAGTGATATTTATGGTATTCTTATTGTCTTGCTGCGTATACCACTGGTTGTTGTATTCTGCCCTTATTGCTATATGTTTCCTAGTATTTTGTATATTATATTGCACAGGTTATTAGACTAGTGAGTGTCTTGACTGTACCTCGTCTCTACTCCACTGAGGTTAGTCTTGATACTTACTGGGTACCGACCGTGGTGTACTCATACTACACTTCTGCATATTTTTGTGCAGAGCCAGGTATTGGAGATATCGGACTTGAGCGGAGTTAAAGCGTGATTGTAAGGATTCAAGGTAGAGTTGCTTGGTCGTCGCAGTCCCTTGGGGTCTTTTCATTTCATTGTATTATTAATTTGTAATCAAACATTATTGCATGTATTCAGTTAGAGTTCCTGACTCAGTACTACCAGTCTTGGGAGGTAGTACATTCATATTTGTTCCGCTGTTAGTTTTGATTACTTATTTAATTTTAAAAAAATGGCTACAAAATGTAACTGAAATCGGCTTACCTAGCCTTAGAGATTAGGTGCCATCACGACGCCTGTGGTGGAATTTTTGGATCGTGACAAAGTCTCTCGGTGATGTAGTTTTAAGGTAATTAAAATGTTGTTATTAACTAGGATAGAATCCACCTTAATATCTCATCAGTAAATACTCATATCTCCCCGAAATATTTAGAATACAGTGCGGAGCTCGGTTGATGAATAATAACGGAGGTGATGCACTTTTTAATAAGTTTTTTATGTTTCGATTTATATGAAATTCTTTTTATATCAAGATCTTTTGAAATATAATAGACAATTACACTAATAACATTACTCAATATTATATTTTAACTTTCAATAGTTTTAAATGAACTATTATAATAATACTGAATGTTAAGCAGAAATCTATAATGAACACAAAATTTATCAATTATTCTGAGATAATTTATGAGATCTTTTAATTTTTAGCGAATGATACACTTAGTTGAATATAAGTGGGCCTCTTAACTACAAAAGGTAATTATGGTTTCTAGGAATTTAAATTTTAAATTTTATTTCTGGTATTTAGTGATTATTAATTATGCGAGATCTAACAAAATACCATTTCTTTTCTTTTCTTCTATGTTTTTGGAATATGTCTTGCATGGATGATTTTCCACCCATTTAGCTTTTTTACAATCTAAAAAACAAATTATTGAATAAAAATGTAGTTATAATTTTTATATGAGCTAATTATAAGAATTCGAATAAGCAAAAAATAATTATGTCTTTTAAATATTAAGAATAAATAATAAATATTTAAATTAATTATAAAAAAATCAATTATAGTCTTTTCCAAATTCTTAATACAAGTAAAATTATTTTCAAGTTAAAACAAATCTTAGGGTACATAAATTATTTTCCTAGAAAGACCATTGGTAATGCAAGAAATCAGTAAATAGAGCAAAATCTATTACCGTATAATATTAAAATTTACCTTGGTTAAAATCCAAACTAGAAAAAACGTGAATGAAACAATACAAGATAGAATGTATCCAACATTATTGATTATCCGGAGGAACTTACACTATTATTTTATAACTCAAACATAATTTTTAAATAAATGTTATTGAGATAGGGTACACGCGCATTGCGCGTACCCTGAGACTAGTTTATAAATAAGTATAGAGCATGCACGTCTACTTATATAAACACAAAAATCAAATATTATTGATTGTTTTCTAAATCTGGTTTTGATAAGCTAAATCAAGCCAAAATATATATCAAATTTTTAGGTCAATTTAAATTACTTCTTTTGAGTAGTTTTCTACATAAGTTTTACGTCCATACAAGCTGAAAATTTTCACAGAATTGGTACTTTTTCATTTTAAGCCAAAATTCAAGTGTCGGTTGTACAGTTCATACGTGGATACAAAACCTCGGCCAATGAAGAATTTCCACCAAGCATACATTCACTAAGCCGACTGCCTAGGAGTGACTATACAAGGACTATGGGTCTCATCACTATTCACCAAGCTAGCCAATTCAACATATCTTTGGCTTTGCGGCTTCAACTTCTCATCCCACTCCGCTCGGCTTCTTTAGTACTCAAACCACTTGATTTTTTCTTCTTCGACTTAGGTAAATATTCACTGGTACAGCTTTAGCTCAAGCAAGGTCAAAACTTTTGACCCAATAGAATTTTCTTGTTTAAAATTTATAAACCATCTAACCGGCCAAAAGCGGATTGGACATTTGAGGATCCTATTAGACAAATGTTCCTTTGTTAAAATACATCGTAACACACTAGCATTAGTGTTACTAACGGTTGCTAATTAATGAAACTGACGATTTTGGAGAGGAATAAAAGGTGTCTCGTATCGGTTTAATTTGAATTTTGAATGTAGTTCCATTATTAGCTTTTCCCGTATCTTGAATATCCCTACATCAAATTGTAGTAGAAATGATATTAGCTCATCACTTTTGGCTTGTAATTAAAATTTAGTCACGAAGTATTAAAGTGATACATGATCACTTCTTCTTCTCCTTCTTAGAGTTATAAAGCATATCGTTTTTAGGATCAAAATTGTTATAAATTCTTTTTTGATATTGTAATGACCCAATCGATCATTTTGATTTTTAGAACCCTGTTCCCCTAAATAAATCTCTCTGTATGTGCTTTTATTAATTTATGACTTACGGGGTGGTTGGTTCTGGATTTGGAAGTGTTCGGGTTGAAATCGAAACACTTGGTTCCTTAGTTTGGCTTTAAATGCCCAAGTTTGACTTCGGTCAATATTTTGAGAAAACGACCCTGGAATTGAGATTTGACGGTTCCAATAGGTTCGTATGATGATTTTGGACTTGGGCGTATGTTCGAATTGGATTTTGGACAACCTGGGAGCGCTTCGGCGCTTAATAGTGAAAAATCAACTATTTAAAAGTTTAAGGTTCTTTAAATTTGGTTTGGAGTAGGTTTTGGAGTAATTGAAGTCCGTTTAAAATTTCGAGCCTGGGAATAGTCCCGTATGGTAATTTTAAGATTTGCACGCAAAATTTAATATCATTCCGGGTAGTATAAATATGATTTGGCGTGTTCGGAGGCATTTAAAAACTTAAAGTTCATATTTTGATCCAATTCAGTTTTGGGGTGTGATTCTTAGTTTGTTGTTGATTTACGTGTTTCGAGAGTTCGACCAAGTCCGTGTTATATTTTCAGACTTGTTGGCGTATTTGGACGGGGTCCCGGGGGGCTCGGGTGAGTTTTGAATCACCCGGATCTAAGTTTAAAAAAAATAAAAATTTCCAGTTCTGGTTTCCTTCTTCGCGAACGTGGAAGGACCCCCGCGTTCGCGAAGAAGGAAAAGTGGGAACTGGGCAATTTCCCTTCGTGTTCGCATGGAGAGTGACGCGTTCGCGAAGCCTAGGATTTTTGGCCTACGCGTTCACGAAGATCTACTCGCGTTCGCGAAGGAGGACTAGGGCCGGGGTGAAATTACCCTACGCGTTCGCGAGGGAGCTCACGCGTTCGCCAAGGGCAGGCCAGTAAGCCTTCGCGTTTGCGAGACCCCTGTCGAGTTCGCAAAGGGTAAAATTTTAAGCCAGTGAATTTTGCCTTCGCGAATGCGAGGCACTGATCACGTTCGCGAAGAAGGGGTCAGTAGTGCTGGGCAGAATGTCTTAAAAACGAGATTTCACCATTTTTAATCCCATTTCTTCCATTCTTGGGCGAGTTTAGAGCTTTTTGAGAGGGGATTTCAACTAGCAACTTGAAGGTAAGTTAATTCTATATACTTTGAGTTAAATACATAGATTATGGGTAGATTATAACCTGTAAATCATGAAAATCAAGGGTTTAAATAAAAATCTAGATTTGTATAAAAATGAGATTTTAACCACGAAAATGGTTATGGAATTGGATGAAAATTGTATATTTGAGTTCTTGAGATTATGAGTAATGAATTCCTTCGAATATTTTGGAATCCAGGCACATGGGCCCGGGGTGAATTTTAGGAATTTTACCATTTTGGGTTGGGTAATTAATTTAATACTTTAACTTCGAATTATTTAGCATGTATTAATTATTTTATATAACATTTGGATAGTTTCGGATTTTTCCGCACCAAATTGGGATTTGTAGACATTGTGATCGGAGAGTGGGATTTGAGACAAGGTAAGTCTCTTTCCAAACTTTGTAAGAGGGAATTTACCCATAGGTAATTCATATTAATAATTGTTGCTAATTGTGGGGGCTACGTACGCACAAAGTGACGAGAGTCCATGCATAGCTACTAATTATGTTAATGTCCGGGTAGTTTAGGACTCAAATCATAAATTACTTGTGATTATTGCTCATTTTATTTAATTAAATTACTGGCATTTTATTGCAAATTGTTTGAGGAAATAGTAAAGGATCGAAACTTCACATACTCAAAATTTTGTACAAATTATTGAATTGTTAATAGAGATTGAACATCCTACATGTTAATATTATAATAACTTCTCATTCCGGAGATTCATAAGAAAATGTCATCCTTTCTTGTGGAGCGGGCCGAACGCCTCGGCAGTATAGATGCATCTTTGGATCGCGCCGCACATCCCTCGGTAGTGTACACGATACTCTGGATCGGGTCGTATGACCTCGGCAGAATTCGTGCCTAATAATAATAATTACATGATACTTTAATTGCCGCTTGTGAAGTTAATTGATAAATTGGAAATTATTAAAAGATAAGGAATTAATTATTTCTGCTTGTTTAGAAATTTATTGTTGTTCATCTAAAAATCATGTTTAATTAAATATTTCTATTGTAATATTATTGACCCATAGTGAGTGTCAAAGTCGACCTTTCGTCACTACTGCTTCGAGGTTATGCTTGATACTTACTGGGTGCACGTTATTTACGCATTCATGCTATGCTTGCTGCACTCTTTGTGCAGGACCTGAGACAGGTACTATCAGAGGACTTATCGGAGGGTACCCACGTTATTCAGAGGTTTAGTAGTGAGCTGCCTTTCTGAGCCGTTCTGCAAAAACTAGAGCCTCTTCTTGTATTTGTATTCTATCTATTTTATTTCAGATATTATTTAGAATTTTGTATAATCTACTAGATGCTCATATACTCGTGACACCAGGTCTTGGCACACACTAGTAGAATTTTTGGATTTAATTATTTTACTTGGTTTTAATTTATTCTATTTCTCACATTGTCTTAAGTTTTGCAAGTACTTCGAGTTTTATTACTCGGATAATTTTTAAAAAAATGAATATATGTTTAAATCATTAGTTGGCTTGCCTAGCTGGGATGTTGGGAGCCATCACAACCTATAGGTGAATTTTCATCGTGACAACATGGTATCAAAGCACTAGGTTCACGTAGGTCTCACAAGCTATGAGCATGCCTAATACAATCTTGCGGATCGGTATAGAGACATCCATACTTATTTTTGAGAGGCTATATGGTGTTAAGAAAACTACCTTTCATCATCTCCCATCGTGAAACTAATGTAGTACTAAGTATCTTTCTCTTATTCTCTCACAAATGGTGAAAGTGCTCTAATGAGTTTCCAGACCAGGGAAGAGCTACTCCCCCTATTGTTAGAGGCCGAGGCTGAGGCTGAGGGAGGGATCCAGGCCGTGGTAGGGGGCGAGGACGTCCCAGGGTTGTTCCAATTGCGCCACCAGTAGGTCCAGCAGAGGATCCTATTATTGAGGAATAGGGCGAGGTGCCCGTAGCAGAGCCAGCTCCAGTGGACTTTACGTCTGCACCGGGATTCTAGGAGGTGATGGGCCTTATGATACAGTTCATGGACACTATGACTCAAGCCGGTTTATTTCAGGCAGACCCAGCCACATCTTAGGCGGGCGGGGGAGCACAGACCCCTACTGCACAGGCTCATGGGCAGGCAACTTGTAACGACCCAGTCGGTCATTTCGAGAGTTACATCCCCATTTCCCCCATTTCTGCTTCTTTTTATGCTTTACAATTGTATTATGTCCTATCGAGTTGGTTGGTTCGGGTCCGAAATTTTTTCGGAGTGAATTGAGACACTTAGTCTCTTAATTGGAAGCTTAAGTTGGAAAAGTCGACCGGATGTCGACTTGTGGGAAAACGACCTCGATTTTAAATTTTTATGGTTATGTTAGCTCCGTTAGGTGTTTGTGGACTTAGGAGAGCGTCCTGAATGTGATTTGGAGGTCCGTAGTAGAATTAGGCTTGAATTGGCGAAAGTTGAATTTTGGCGATTTTGGCCGGCAGTGGAAAATTTTGATATCGGGGTCGGATTGGATTTCTAGAAGTTGGAATAGGTACGTGGTGTCATTTTTGACTTATGTGTAAAATTTGAGGTTAATCGGACGTGGTTTAGTAGGTTTCGGTGTCGTTTGTGGAATTCGGAAGTTTAGAAGTTCTTTAGGCTTGAATCTGGGTGTAATTTGGTATTTTGATGTTGATTGAAGTGATTCGAATGTTTGACTAAGTTCGTATCGGGTTATAGGACCTATTGGCATGTTTGGTTGGGGTCCCAAGGGCTTCGGGATGATTTCGGGTGGTTAACGACCTGAAGGGAGTTAAGAAAATGCAGCTGAAGTTGCTGCTACTGGTGTAACTGCACCTGCGGAGTGGGAACCGCAGGTGCGAGTCCGCAGAAGCGAACAAGCATCCGCAGATGCGTCCAAGAAGGATCTGGGTAGGAGCCGCAGGTGCCAAGATTTTCCCGCACCTGCGAGGGTCTCATATGCGGGCAGTTGGGCGTAAGTGCGAAGGATGGCCGCAGGTGCGATGGAATCCTGCACTTGCGATAGGCGCATATGCGATCTTGGGGCCGTAGGAGCGAGGTCAGTATTTTTAAGTGAAATCCGCACCTGCAATGAAATTTCTGCATGTGCGGCATCGCAGAAGCGACAAAAGGACCGCAAGTACGGTATTTCTGGGCAGAAAAACACCAGCTCAAGGGTTGGACTTTCATTTTCGATTTTGGACATAAGAAGCTCGGGAGAGAGGCGATTGTTTGAGGATTTTCAAGGAACACATTGGGTAAGTAATTCTAACTCGGATTGGTCTAAATTTCGTGCATCTGTGGCTTTCTCCATCATCTAATTGGGGATTTGAGTTATACATTTGGGGTTTAGGGCTTGGGAATGGGAGAGTGAACTTTGGGGTTTTGGAGGGGAAATTGAGGTCGGATTTTTGTAAATTTGGTATGGTTAGACTCGTGGGTGAATAGGCTTTCAAGTTTTGTGACTTTCGTCGGGTTTCGAGACATGGGCCCAGGGGACCAAGTTGAGCCGATTTCGGATTTTGGGCTATATTTTAGTAGTTTTCTTGTGGAATTGATCGTTTTAACCAATATGGATTATCTCGTACTGCTTATGGCTAGATTCGGAGCATTTGGAGATTGATTCGAGGAGCAAAGCCATTGCGGAGTAGGATTTTTTGCGCGTTTGAGGTAAGTAATAGTTTTAAATCTAGCTTTGAGGGTATGAAACCCCGAGGATTGGTATGATGTGAGTGTTTGGAGGTGACGCACATGCTAGGTGATGGGCATGTGAGCGTGCACCGTGAGGGATTGTAACTTGGTCTCTCTCGTGAGACTGTAAAGTCGAATAGGCATTGTTATTACTTATTTTTCTTGCCTTTGAGCAATTGACTGCCTTTCATGTTAGAAATCATGCTTAGGCCTTATGATATCACTGTTGCGACCCGCAGCGGTCATATACTTGTTTAATAGTTTGCTAATTATTGTCTTGTACTCAATCACAGTCTTACTTGTGTGTTATATCTCTGTTCCCTCTCATTTCTTGTTGATACTTGTTGTATTCTCTGTTTGGGCCGATTATTATGATATTCTGTGAGCCCGAGGGGCTGGAGAGGTTAGTGATTGAGATAGGGCTCGAGTGCCGATCTGTGAACTATGTGAGGTATGTGGATCGGGTTGCACGCCGCAACGAGCCTTATGGATATTTATGGACTGTGGATCGGGTTGCATGTCGCAACGAGCCTTATGGCTACTTATATTATTGGGTCGGGCTGCGTGCTGCAACGATATAGCACTTGTGCTGGAAGGAGCCCCTCCGGAGTTTGTACACCCCCAGTGAGCGCAGGTACCTATTGAGAGTGTGTAATGAGGGCTGAGAGCCGAGAGTATGAGCTGATGAGATGAGTTGAGTGACTGCTGCCTTGAGAGGGCTGTACTTGCTTTTATTTATTATTGGACTTAGTTTCTATCTGATATTGTTGTGAAATTTCTGGAAGATTCATATCTGTTTTGCTTGAGCTCGAACTGATTTGACTTATACCACCGTATTTGAAAGATCTTCACTCTTTACTGAAAACTTTTGAAATGATCTGTATTACTATAGTTTGTCACTGCTTCTTAGTTTCTTATTTAATTCTGTTACTTGCTGAGTTGGTTGTACTCATGCTATACCCTATACTTCATGTGCAGATCTATGTGTGTACGGTTCTGACGGTCACTGAGTTCGTGTGAGAGCTGATTATCGGAGACTTACGAGGTAGCTGCCGGCGTCCGTATTCCTTTTTTCTCCTTTCTTATTATCTTTTCTCTCTTGTATTGGAATTTGGCACAGACTGTAGTAAACTCTATTTCTAGATTGGTTGTTAGATGCTCATAACTCAGTGACACCCCGATGTCAGGCTATTTTTCCGCACTTATGTTTTATTTGGGATTTACCCCCGTTTTTATGAAAACCTCCGGTTATTTTAAATGTCTTAATTCATTTCTCTTAAATTTTGAAAGTGTTTTGGGAAGGTCGGCTTGCCTAGTATCATGATAGGTGCCATCATGACGGGTTAGGGTTTGGGTCATGACAAGTTGATATAAGAGCCTAGGTTACATAGGTCTCACGAGTCATGAGCAGGTTTAGTAGAGTCTTGCAAATCGATATGGAGACGTTTGTACTTATCTTCGAGAGGCTGCAGAACCCTTAGGAAACTCTACATTCTTAAATTCTTGTCTTGCGAATCTGTTGACTCTAGTAACTAAACACTTATTTTTTCATACTCTCACAGATAGTGAGGACTCATATTACAGGGCAGGATGGACAGCCACCAGTACCCCCAGCCAGGGCTGCAAGAGGTTGAGGTCGTGGTAGAGGCCACGGTAGGGGCAGAGGTGCAGCCCGCACAGCGGCTGGGGTAGTACCTGCAGATCCACCAGTTGCCCTAGATCAAGACCAGATTCCAATTGTTGATGCACCAGCTCAGGCATCACTTGTGCCTATTGTGATTCCAGGCCTTCAAGAGGTCTTAGCTCAGATTCTGACCGCGTGTACCATTCTTGCGTAGGCGGTCTCTGTTCCGGCCGCAGCAGTCACTTCTTAGGCCGGGAGAGGTGCTCAGGCTCCCGCTGGCGGCACACCAGAGCAGGTGGTACCGGGATTCCAGACACCGGGGGCACCACCAGCCCAGCCGGTTGTAACTGCTCAGGACTATATGGTTCCTGCTATGCCTGAGGATGAGTAGCGTAGATTGGAGAGGTTTGGTAGACGCCAGCCTCCTTCTTTCAGTGGTACTGAGGGAGAGGATGCACAGGGTTTCTTGGACAGGTGTCATAGGATACTTCGTACTGCAGGTATTCTAGAGGCCAGTGGGGTCTCGTTCACTACTTTTCAGTTCTCTGGGGCTGCCTTCAGTTGGTGGGAGGCTTACGAGAGGCGTAGGTTGGTCGGCGCAGCACCACTTACATGGCAGCAGTTCTCCGGTCTATTCTTGGAGAAGTTCATGCCACAGTCTCACAGAGAAGAGCTGTGCAGATAGTTTAAGAAGCTTCGTCAGGGTGATATGTCTGTGACGCAGTATGAGATGCAATTCTCGGAGTTGGCCTGTCATGCTATCTGGTTGGTTCCCACAGACAGGGAGAGGATCAGGAGGTTTATAGATGGCCTCACTTTTTAGCTGTGATTGCTTATGACCAGAGAAAGAGTGTCTGGTGCTACTTTTGATGAGGTTATCGACGTTGCTCATCAAATTGAGATTGTTCGCAGTCAAGAGATGGTTGAGAGGGAGGCCAAGAGTCCTCATGGACAGGGTGGATTTAGCGGTGTTCCTTCTGGGGGCAGTTCCACCACGGTAGGGGTCGTCCTTTCAGACATGCTCAGACGGCTCGCCCAGTCCACCGTGGTGCGTCATATGGGCATGGTTCACACAATTATCAGTAGGGCCATTCATCTCTCA
The DNA here is from genome assembly GCA_000715115.1 of Nicotiana otophora. Lineage (NCBI taxonomy): Eukaryota > Viridiplantae > Streptophyta > Magnoliopsida > Solanales > Solanaceae > Nicotiana > Nicotiana otophora. The sequence goes on from AWOL01S0057589.1 coordinate 22,400, forward strand.
GTGCCCTCCCAGCTCAGAGTTCATCCCGTGCTCCATCGGGTCAAGGCTCGTCTATGCCAGGTCCTTATACCAGTCATCCCGGTGCTCGGGGCTCCCTTCAGTCCCCAGCACCAGCACCGGGGAGTTGATATGAGTGTGGAGAGTTTGGCCACATTAGGAGAATTATCCTGGCCTTACAAGAGGTCTGTCCCAGCAGAGGAGCCAGTCTACGACATCAACACCAGTCTCTTCACCACCCGCTCAGCCAGCTCGGGGTGGAGCCTAGTCAGTTAGGGGTCTCCTGAGAGGGGGAGGTAGATCAGGGGGTGGCCAGGCCTATTTCTATGCCCTCCCTGCCAGACTAGATGCCATTGCTTCAAATGCTGTGATTACAGGTATTGTCTCAGGTTGCCACAGAGATGCCTCTGTATTATTTGACCCTGGTTCCAGTTATTCATATGTTTCCTCATATTTCGCTCATTTTCTAGATATGCCCTATGACTCTTTAGTTTCATATATTTATGTATCTACTTCTATGGGCGACACTATTATTATGGATCGCGTATATCAGTCATGTGTGGTGACTATTGGGGGTATGGACACCAGAGTGGATCTTTTGCTGCTCAGTATGGTCAATTTTGATATGATATTGGGTATGGATTGGTTGTTTCCATGTCATGCTGTCCCAGATTGTCACTCTAGGACTGTGACGTTAGCAATGTTGGGGTTGCCGAGAGTTGAGTGGAGCGGTTCTATAGACTATGTTCCCAGTAGAGTGATTTCATACTTGAAGGCTCAGCGGATGGTATAGAAAGGTTGTCTATCATATTTGGCTTTTGTGAGGGATGTTAGTGCAAAGACTCCTGCCATTGATTTCGTTCCGGAGGTGCGTGATTTTTTGGATGTGTTTCCTGCAGACCTGTCGGGCATGCCGCCTGACAGGGATATTGACTTCGGTATTGATTTGGTGCCTAGCACTCAGCCCATTTCTATTCCACCGTACCGTATGGCACCGACTGAGTTGAAGGAGTTGAAGTAGCAACTTTTGGAACTCCTTAATAAAGGGTTTATTCGGCCTAGCTTGTCACCTTGGGATGTACCAGTTCTATTTGTAAAGAAGAAATATGGTTCTATGAGGATGTGCATTGACTACAGGCAGTTGAACAAGGTCACAGTCAAGAACAAGTATCCTTTGCCACGTATTGATGATCTATTTGACCAGCTTCAGGGGGCGAGGGTGTTCTCTAAGATTGATTTGAGGTCAGGGTATCACCAACTGAAGATTCGGGATTCAGATATTCTTAAGACAGCTTTCAGGACCCGATATGGCCATTATGAGTTCCTTGTGATGTCTTTTGGGCTGACTAACACCCCAGAAGCGTTCATGCATTTGATGAATAGTGTGTTTCAGCCTTATTTAGACTCGTTCATTATTGTATTCATTGATAATATCCTGGTGTACTCTCGTAGCCAGGAGAAGCATGCCCATCATTTGAGGATTGTGTTACAGAGATTGAGGGAGGAGAAGCTTTATGCAAAGTTCTCCAAGTGTGAGTTTTGTCTCGATTCAGTGGTATTCTTGGGGCACGTGGTGTCTATCGAGGGTATTTAGGTGGATTCGAAGAAGATAGAGGAAATGCAGAGTTGGCCCAGACCGTCCTCAGCCATGGAGATTAGGTGCTTTCTGGGTTTGGCGGGCTATTACCGTCGTTTTGTGGAGGGTTTTTCGTCTATTGCATCACCCTTGACCAAATTGACCCAAAAGGGTGCTCCATTCAGGTGGTCGGATGAGTGCGAGGAGAGCTTTCAGAAGCTCAAGACTGCTTTGATCACGGCTCCAGTCCTAGTTTTTCCATCAACTTCTGGTTCCTACACAGTGTATTTGATGCCTCGCGAATCGGTATTGGGTGTGTTCTGATGCAGGAGGGTAGATTGATTGCTTATGCTTCACGCCAGTTGAAGACCCATGAGAAGAACTATCCTGTCCATGATCTTGAGTTAGCAACTATTATTCACGCCTTGAAGATTTGGCGGCACTACTTGTACGGGGTCCATTGTAAGATCTACACTAATCATCATAGTTTGCAGCATCTGTTCAAACAAAAGTATCTTAACTTGCATCAGCAAAGGTGGTTGGAGCTTCTCAAGGACTATGATATCACCATTTAGTACCATCAGGGGAAGGACAATGTAGTGGTTGATGCCTTGAGTCGTCGGGCGGAGAGTTTGGGGAGTTTAGCATATCTTCCAGCATCAGAGAGACCCTTGGCACTAGATGTTCAGGCCTTAGCTAACCAGCTTGTTAGATTGGATATTTCGGAGCCGAGTCGGATATTGGCTTGTGTGGTCTCTAGGTCTTCTCTTTATGATCGTATTAGGAGCATCAATATGATAACCCCCATCTGCTCGTCCTCCAGGACAGGGCTCAGTGAGGTGATGCTAGAGATGTGACTATTGGTGATGATGGCGTGTTGAGGATGCAGGGCCGAATATGTGTGCCCAATATGGATGGACTGCAGGAGTTGATTCTTGAGGAGGCCCACAGCTCGCGGTATTCCATTCATCCGGGTGTCGTGAAGATGTACCGGGATTTGAGACAATACTATTGGTGGAGGAGTATGAAGAAGGATATTGTTGGGTTTGTGGCTCGGTGACTCAACTCTCAGCGGGTTAAGTATGAGCATCGGAGACCGGATGGCTTGCTTTAGAGGTTAGAGATCCCAGAGTGGAAGTGGGAGCGGATCACCATGGATTTCGTAGTTGGGCTCC
>AWOL01S0057589.1:35081-51245 GCA_000715115.1 Nicotiana otophora
CTAGAAACATTCGTCCTCGAATGTTTAACTCCCCGGGATCTATATAACTTTGGCAGAGTCGCCTTTGTAACAATACTACTACCAACGCTTCTTGTAGAACTCAATAATTCAACGCCACATAGGACTACAATCATCTATAACAACAATGGCCTCACACGACCAATGACAATAACTAACAGAAGAATTCATACACATACCTTAAGGTTGTGATGTCTCAGTCGGACCCTTCTCTAGAGGAAGAAATAAGTAGGGATATCTAGACTTCATCTCTTCCTCGGCCTCTCAGGTCATTTCTTCCACATTGTTGTTTCTCCAAAGTACTTTCACCGAAGCTACATTTTTAGTTCTCAATGTCTGAACCTGTCTGTCTAACATAGCAATGGGAGTTTCTTCATATGATAGCTGATCTGTGACCTGAACGTCGCCAACTGCCACGATTCTAGAAGGATCTCTGATACATTTACGGAGCATAGACACATGAAAGACTGGATGTACAAACTCCAAGTCCGAAGGCAAGTCTAACTCATATGCTACCTCGCCTACCTTGCGTATGATCCTATATGGTCCAATGTATCGAGGGCTAAGTTTTCCTTACTTACCAAACCTCATGACACCTTTCATCGGAGATACCAAGTCTCGCCGTCGAATATCCACATAAGACTTCTGACGGCTTTGAGTTGCTAATAGCCTTTCCTGTATAAGCTTAATTTTCTTGATTTCCTGTTGTACCAATTCTGGTCCTACTAATGTAGTTTCCCTAACATCGAACCACCCTATAGGCGACCTACACTTCCATCCGTAAAGAGCTTCGTATGGAGCCATCTGAATACTGGAACGGTAGCTATTATTATATGCGAACTCAATAAGTGGCAAATGATCATCCCAGCTACCCTTGAAGTCTATCACATAAGCCCGTAACATGTCTTCAAGTGTCTGAATAGTACGCTCAACTTGTCCGTCTGTCTGGGGATGAAATGCTATACTAAGACTTACTTGGGTCCCCAATCCTTTTTTGGAAGGACCTCCAGAAGTTAGCTGTAAATTGAGCTCCTCTATCCGAGATAATAGATACAGGGACACCATGCAGTCGTACTATCTCCTTAATATAAAGTCTTGCATAATCCTCTGCGGAATATGTAGTCCTAACGGGCAGAAAATGGGCTGATTTTGCAAGCCTATCAACAATCACCCATATAGAATCGAACTTACGTTGGGTGCGAGGTAAGCCTATGATGAAATCCATATTGATTACTTCCCATTTCCAAGTGGGAATCTCCATAGCCTGCAATAATCCATCGGGATTTTGATGCTCAATCTTGACCTGCTGATAGTTAGGGCACTAAGCAACAAACTCCGCTATATCCTTTTTTATTTGGTCCCACCAATATACTTCCTTGATATCATGATACATCTTTGTCGCTCCTGGATGGATAGAATAACGAGAATAGTGAGTTTCTCCCATAACCTGCCGACGCAGCCCTACAATATTAGGGACACATAATCGTCCTCGATATCTGAGGACCCCATCTTCTGTAATTTCAAACGGTGGCTTTTCCTTATGAGGGGCGGTATCCCTATAATGAACTAACATAGGATCCTCGTACTGGCATTCCTTTACTTCAGTTACTACAGAGTATGTTGCCGTATCGTGAATAGTAATTCCAATATCACCTGAGTCCAGTAACCGAACTCCAAGACTAGCTAGCTGATGCATCTCATGGGCTAGTCCCCTCTTTTTGGATGTAAATATGACAGGCTACCCATAGATCTACCGCTGAGGGCGTTGGCTACTACGTTCGCCTTCCCCGGATGGTATAAAATATCAACGTCATAGTCTTTAAGTAGCTCCAACCATCTCCTTTGACGTAAATTCAATTCCTTTTGCTTGAATATATACTGGAGGCTCTTATGATCCATATAGATATCAATATGAATGCCATATAAGTAGTGCCTCCACATCTTTAGTGCATGAATTACTGCGGCTAACTCTAAATCATGGGTCAGGTAATTCTTCTCGTGCTTTCTTAGTTGTCTAGAAGCATGAGCTACACCCTTACCATGCTGCATCAGCATACAACCCAATCCAATGCCTGAAGCATCATAATAGATAACATAACCATTGGTCCCTTCTGGGAGCATTAGAACCTGTACAAAAGTCAATTTGTCCTTCAATGCCTGGAAACTCCGTTCGCAAGCATCGGTCCATTGAAACTTTTCTCCCTTCTGAGTGAACTTTGTCAAAGGCGCTGAAAGGGAAGAAAATCCCTCTACAAATCTCCTGTAATAACCTGTCGAACCGAGAAAGCTACGAACCTCCGTCGGTGTCGTGGGTCTAGGACAAGTATTTACTGCCTCAATCTTTTTTCTATCAACCCGGATACCTTCACTCGAAATGATATGCCCAAGGAAAGCTACAGAGTTCAACCAGAATTCGCATTAAGAGCATTTTGCATGCAACTTCCCTTTTTGTAGAACTCTGAGCACAGTAAGCAAATGATCTGCATGCTCAGCCTCTGAACTAGAATACACCAATATATCATTGATAAATACAATTATGAACATATATAAAAAGGTCCTAAACACACGGTTCATCAAATCCATGAATACTACTAGGGCATTGGTCAAACCGAATGACATAACACAAAACTCAAAGTGCCTGTATCTAGTCCTGAATGCTGTCTTCAGAATATCTTCCTCCTTAACCCTTAACTAATGGTACCCGAACCTCAAGTTTATCTTTAAAAAACACTTGGCACCTTGCAACTGATCAAATTAAACATCAATCCTTGGGAGCGGGTACTTATTCTTGATTGTCACTTTATTGTTGGCTTCCGATTCGGGGATGTATACAGTGTATTATGACGCTTCACGCGTTGGTTTGGGTTGTGTATTAATGCAGGAGGGGCGAGCTATTACATATGCTTCACGTCATCTGAAACCCCACGAGAAGAATTACCCGGTACATGATTTGGAGTTAGTCGCAATTGTTCACACTCTTAAGATTTGGAGGCATTATCTTTATGGGGTGTCTTGTGAAATTTACACTGATCATCACAGTTTACAATATTTGTTCAAGCAGATGGGCCTATATTTGAGGCAGCACAGATGGCTTGAGTTACTAAAAGATTATGATATTACTATCATGTATCATCCGGGCAAAGCTAATGTAGTTGCAGACGCCTTGAGTAGGAAGGCGGAGAGTATGGGTAGTTTGAATTTCATTTCAGTAGAGGAGAGGCCATTAGCTTTGGATATTCAGTCCTTGGCTAACAGACTTGTGAGGCTAGATATTTTAGAGCCCAGCCGAGTTATTGCATGTGTTATGGGCCAATCTTCATTATTTGAGCAGATCAAGGCTCGCCAGTATGATGATCCACACTTAATGGTTCTTCGAGAAACAGTACTACGGCGGTGCCAAGAAAGTTGCTATTAGCGCGGATGGTGTTCTGCGACTCTAGGATTGTTTATGTGTTCCTAATGTGGATGGACTGAGCAAAAGGATTCTAGGGGAGGCACACAATTCTCGGTATTCTATTCATCCAAGTGATACGAAGATGTATCATGAGTTGAGGCAGCATTATTGGTGGCGGCGGATGAAAAAGGACATAGTTGAGTATATAGCTAGGTGTCTAAATTGCCAGCAAGTTAAATATGAGCACCTGAGGCCGGGTGGCCTACTTCAGCAGATGACTATACCGGAGTGGAGATGGGAATGCATTACTATTATTATTGGTCTGCAAAAATAAAGTTCGGATAAGAAATTCTGTTGACCGGGGAGAAGGTGTAAGGCATTCACCAAGTCACGTGGTTCTAGCACGATCACTTTATTGACTACAACTTGGCTTGAATTAATTTTGAATAAACTGTGATTTATTGATTTCCATGTTTTACCTATGTCTTCTTTTATTGCTTGATTAGATTTATGAAAATTATTTTGAAACGAACCACGTGTGAGTGAATCCATTTTAATTAGTGTGCTAAAATCATATCACGTGTACGTATACACGATTAATAACTTATTGAAACAGTTTCATCTACCATAATCCCAAATCAATTATAAATCATAACTTATTCAACTTCTAAAATATCAAATTAACTAACAGCCTATTCACGTCATTGGTCAATAAACAATTAACATTAGTAGTTGAAGCAAAATGCCATGAGCATCCAGTAAACCCCTCCAAACATGCATTTGAAAGCTTAAACAAGCAGAAGTTATTCATTAACTGTACAAACAGTCAAACAACAAAGCTTGAGGTATTTAGTGGATTAAATACACATAATGGAATTGAAATGCACCTTGGAGAATTTCTTTTCCTAAATTGATTGAAAACCTTCAGTAAACGAAAATGCAGAGGGAACCGAAGCCCGACAAAGCGTCGGCACCGGAAACGCGAACAAGACCTTGACCCGAAAACTTCTAACTCGAACGAACTTTTAGAAAACTTCACTCGATCTATTCCATTTTGGTTAGGATCTGCTGGATTTCGGGGAGGAAAAGCTGTTGGTTTCAAGGCGATTTCATGGCTGATTTTTACTGGATTTTAGGCTGGAAAACAGAGCGAGTTTCGAATGATATTTGGACAAAGTTTCACTACTGATTTTGGTGGAAAAAAGGTGGAGTGTTTGGCATTGAGCTCGACTGAAAATTGCTGCTGCTACATGGCATCGTCTTGGGGCTGGTTGAGGTCATTTTGGAAGGAGAAAAACTGCTTGTTTTGGTGGATTTTCGGGGGTGTTGCAGCTGAGATTTGGTGCCGAGTTTTAGATTTTTTCGTTGAGGAAGAAGGCTGTTTTTGGAGCTGCATTTTGGTGGGGGTTTAATGGAGGTTTCGTTTTTTGTGGAAGGAGTGTGGTTAGGAAGAAGAAGAGGAAATGAGCTCCATTTTCGTTCCCTCTATGTTTGTTTTTTAGATCTGTCCCCCCTCCTTTGTGTGTTATGTGTGTGTATTAATGGCTGACAATAGGGTATGGGGTTTATGAGTGGGGGACAAGCATGGGGGCAAGGAAAAGTGGAGTGGGGACAAAGTGTGGTATTGGTGATATGAGTGGGCAAAAATTCAATCATGGTCAAAAATTAGGTACTCACAGCATACCCCTCTTTGCTTGGAAACATGAAGAGTTTTTAGGAAAAGAAACGATGAGCGATATGACTAATATTTGGCCATACCATTATTCAAAAGGGAAGAGATAAGAGAAAAGAGTGCGACCGAGTCTTGGTTATTGACATCCAACATATCCCGGGTTATAAGGGAATCAGGTCATGTGTAGCTTAAGACGAGTGATAGAATGATGAGTTGGAGAGTCAAGTGAGGTTCCGTCGAGGCTCCGGTCTGTGGTCCTATTATTACATCAAAATCAAAAGAAACTAAACAAACCTAGCAGCTATGAGTTATAAGATTCTTATTTATAAGTCTTCTAAAACTTGATCTCGAATCTTGACTGGTTCTTCACGCAGACTATGATCTAAACCTTGATGCTTGCTAGCTGCAGGTGCTAGTTCATTCTTTTACGGCTTCTTCTGATCAAAACGGGAAATGTAAAGCTCGTAACTCAGTCATGTCTTGAGCAATCCATATCCATTTCATTTGCTTCTGCATTTGGATTCACTTATTTTCCTTTTCTTTTCTTTATTCTGGATTGAGAAATCTTCTTTTGGTCATCTCAAATCATGTGCCTCGAGGTAAAACCTGGTTAGACACAAAAACAAACAAACAAACAAACAAAAACTTTCTGCCCCAGTTTTCACTAGGAAACTTTCGTGAGTTATTGTGACAAAATTCTAAACTACTTCTTTATTGAAAGCAATAAAAGATAGGGAATTGTGTACCCTGAAAAGGTCATGATGATTTTTGTTTTGGATAGTGTCCATTATTTTCCAAAAGAATGTCTCAACTAAGGATTGGGGTACCTTATGTTAGGAAAATGTGGTTAGGGAATGGGATACCCAATATTGGCAATGATATCAGGGATATCCGGCATTTAAGATCAAATCAACTAGGGAGTGGTGTACCCTATGTTGGAGAACACAACTAGGGATTGGTGTACCCTATACTAGTAAGGAAATGTAATCATGGGATGGAAATGTATTACTGGGAAGGAAATGTAATCAGGGGTTGGTGCCCTATATTACTGAAAAGGAAATGTAATCAGGGGTTGGCGCCCTGTATTACTGAAAAGAAAATGTAACCAGGGATTGGTGCCCTGTATTACTGAAAAGGGAATGTAACCAGGAATTGGCGCCCTGTATTACTGAAAAGAAAATGTAACCAGGGGTTGGCGCCCTGTATTACTTAAAAGGAAATGTAATCAGTGATTGGCCGCCTTTATTACAGAAAAGGAAATGTAACCAGGGGTTGGCGCCCTGTATTACTGAATAGGAAATGTAACCAGGGGTTGGTGCCCTGTATTACTGAATAGGAAATGTAACCAGGGGTTGGCGCCCTGTATTACTGAAGAAACAATGTTGAATCCCCTTGGCAAAAAGGTTCTACCTGGGTTAAGCTAAGTAAAACAACTTATACAAAGAGTACTTCTACCCGGAATGAGCTGGATCCCCCTAGGCGAAAAGGTTCTACCTGGGTTAACCTTCATAAAACAACCTGAGCAAAAAGTACTTCTACCCGGAACTATGAGCCGGATCCCCTTATGAGAAATGGTTCTACCTGAGTTAAGATATGTATAAGAACCTGAGCGGAGAGTACTTCTACACGAAAATATGAGTTGGATCCCTCTAGGCGAATGGTTCTACCTGAGTTAAGTTATGTATAAACATCCTGAGCGAAGAGTACTTCAACCCAGAACTATGAGCTGGATCCCCCTAGGTGAAAAGGTTCTACCTGGACTAAGCTACGAAAAACAACCTGAGCGAAGAGTACTTCTACCCTGAATTGTGAGTTGGATCCCCTAGACGAAACGGTTCTACCTGGGTTAAGCTACGTAAAACATCCTGAGAGAAGGGTACTTCTAGCCAGAACTATGAGATAGATCCCCCTAAGCGAAAAGGTTCTACATGGGTTAAGCTACGTAAAACATCCTGAGCAAAGAGTATGTCTACCCGGAACTATGAGCTAGATCCCCCTAGGCAAAAAGGTTCAACCGGGGATAAGCAACATAAAACAAGCCTGGGTGAAGAGTACTTCTACCAGGAAAATATGAGATGCATCCCCATAGGCGAAAAGGCTCAACCTGGGTTAAGCTACGAAAAACAAGACTGGGTGAAACGTACTTCTACCCAGAATGATGAACTGGATCCCCCTAGGCGAAATGACTCTACCTGTGTTAAGCTATGTAAAACATCCTGAGCGAAGAGTACTTCTACCCAGAACTATGAGCTGGATCCCCCTAGGCAAAAAGATTCTACCTAGGTTAAGCTACGTACAACATCCTGAGCAAAGAGTACTTCTACCACGAACTATGATCTAGATCCCCCTAGGCAAAAAGATTCTACCTAGGTTAAGTTACGTAAAACATTATAAGCGAAGAGTACTTCTACCCGGAACTATGAGCTTGATCCCCCTAGACGAAACGTTTCTACCTAGGTTAAGCTACGTAAAACAACTTGAGCGAAGAGTACTTCTACCCGAAAACTATAAGCTGGATCCTCCTAGGCGAAAAGGTTTCAGCTGGGTTAAGCTACGTAAAACAACCTGAGAGAAGAGTACTTCTACCCGGAAACTATGAGCTGGATCCCCCTAGGCGAAAAGGTTCTACCTGGGTTTAGCTACGTAAAACAAGCCTGGGCGAAGAATACTTCTACCCGGAAAATAAGAGATGGATCCCCATAGGCAAAAAGGCTCTACCTGGGTTAAGCTACGAAAAACAAGCCTGGGCGACGAGTACTTATACCCGGAACTATGAGTTGGATCCCCCTTGGCAAAAAGGTTCTACCTGGGTTACGCTATGTAAAACAACTTATGCGAAGAGTACTTCTACCCGGAATGAGCTGGATCCCCATAGACGAAAAGGTTCTACCTGGGTTAATCTTCATAAAACAACCTGAGCGAATACTACTTCTACCCAGAACTATGTGCTGGATCCCCTTAGGCGAAATGGTTCTACCTGAGTTAAGCTATGTATAAAAACCTGAGCGGAGAGTACTTCGACACAAAAATATGAGTTGGATCCCCATAGGCGAAATGGTTCTACATGAATTAAGCTATGTATAAACATCCTGAGCGAAGAGTACTTCTACCCAGAACTTTGAGCTGGATCCCCATAGGTAAAAAGTTTCTACTTGGGCTAAGTTATGAAACACAACCTGAGCGAATAGTACTTCTACCTGGAACTATGAACTGGATCCCCCTAGGCGTAACTGTTCTACCTGGGTTAAGCTACGTAAAACATCCTAAGCGAAGAGTACTTCTACCCAGAATTATGAGCTGGATCCCCCTAGGCAAAAAGGTTCTACCTGGGTTAAGCTACGTAAAACATCCTAAGCGAAGAGTACGTCTACCTGGAACTATGAGCTAGATCCCCCTAAGCGAAAAGGTTCTACCTGGGATAAACTACGTAAAACATCCTGAGCGAAGAGTACTTCTACCCGAAACTATGAGCTGGATCCCCTTAGGCGAAAAGGTTCTACCTGGGATAAACTACGTAAAACATCCTGAGCGAAGAGTACTTCTACCCGAAACTATGAGCTGGATCCCCTTAGGCGAAAAGGTTCTACCTGGGATAAACTACGTAAAACATCCTGAGCGAAGAGTACTTCTACCCGAAACTATGAGCTGGATCCCCTTAGGCGAAAAGGTTCTACCTGGGATAAACTACGTAAAACATCCTGAGCGAAGAGTACTTCTACCCGAAACTATGAGCTGGATCCCCTTAGGCGAAAAGGTTCTACCTGGGATAAACTACGTAAAACATCCTGAGCGAAGAGTACTTCTACCCGAAACTATGAGCTGGATCCCCTTAGGCGAAAAGGTTCTACCTGGGATAAACTACGTAAAACATCCTGAGCGAAGAGTACTTCTACCCGAAACTATGAGCTGGATCCCCTTAGGCGAAAAGGTTCTACCTGGGATAAGCAACATAAAATAAGCCTCGACGAAGAGTACTTCTACCCAGAAACTATGAGCTACATCCCTATAGGCAAAAAGGCTCTACCTGGGTTAAGCTATGAAAAACAAGCCTGGGTGAAGAGTACTTCTACCCGGAACAATGAGCTGGATCCCCCTAGGCAAAATAGTTCTACCTGTGTTAAGTTATGTAAAACAACCTGAGCGGAGAGTACTTCTACCCAGAACTATAAGCTGGATCCCCCTAGGCTAAAAGGTTCTACCTAAGTTAAGGTACGTAAAACATCCTGAGCGAAGAGTACTTCTACCAGGAACTATGAGCTAGATCCCCCTAGGTGAAAAGGTTCTACCTAGGTTAAGCAATGTAAAACATCCTAAGCAAAGAGCACTTCTACCCGGAACTAGGAGCTGGATCCCCCTAGGCAAAACATTTCTACCTGGGTTAAGCTACGTAAAACATGCCTGGGCGAAGAGTACTTCTACCCGGAAAATATGAGCTGGATCCCCATAGGCGAAAAGGCTCTACCTGGGTTAAGCTACGAAAAACAAGCCTAAGTGCAGAGTACTTCTACCCGGAACTATGAGCTGGATCCCCCTAGGAAAAAAGGTTCTACCTGGGTTAAGCTACATAAAACAAGCCTGGGTGAAGAGTACTTCTACCCGGAAAATATGAGCTGGATCCCAATAGGCGAAAAGGCTCTACCTGGGTTAAGCTACGAAAAACAAGCCTAAGTGCAGAGTACTTCTACCCGGAACTATGAGCTGGATCCCCCTAGGAAAAAAGGTTCTACCTGGGTTAAGCTACATAAAACAAGCCTGGGTGAAGAGTACTTCTACCCGGAAAATATGAGCTTCATCCCCAAAGGCGAAAAGGCTCTACCTGGGTTAAGCTACGGAAACCAAGCCTGGGTGAATAGTACTTCTACCCGAAACGATGAGCTTGATCCCCCTAGGAAAAATAGTTCTACCTGTGTTAAGCTACGTAAAACATCCTGAGCAAAGAGTACTTCTACCCAGAACTATGAGCTGGATCCCCCTAGGCGAAAAGGTTCTACCTAGGTTAAGCTATGTAAAACATCCTGAGCGAAGAGTACTTCTACCAGGAACTATGAGCTAGATCCCCCAAGGCGAATAAGTTCTACCTAGGTTAAGCTACGTTAAACATCCTAAGCGAAGAGTACTTCTACCCGGAACTATGAGCTGGATCCCCCAAGGCAAAAAGTTTCTACCTGGGTTAAGCTACGTAAAACAAGCCTGGGCGAAGAGTACTTCTACCCAGAAAATATGAGTTGGATCCCCATATGCGAAAAGACTCTACCTGGGTTAAGCTACGAAAAACAAGCGTGGGTGAAGAGTACTTCTACCCTGAAATATGAGCTGAATCCCCTTAGGCAAAAAGGTTCTACCTGAGTTACGCTATGTAAAACATCTTGGGTGAAGAGTACTTCTACTAGGAACTATAAATTAGATCCCCCTAGGCGAAAAGATTCTTCCTAGGTTAAGCTACGAAATACAGCCTGAGCTAAGAGTGCTTCTACCCAGAACTATGAGTTGGATCCCCCTAGGCAAAAAAGGTTCTACCTGGATTAAGCTACGTGAAACAACCCGAGTGAAGAGTACTTCTACCCGAACACTATGAGCTGGATCCCCCTAGGAGAAAAGGTTCTACCTGGGTTAAGCTACATAAAACAACCTGAGCGAAGAATACTTCTACCCGAAAACTATGAGCTGGATCCCCCTAAGCGAAAAGGTTTCACCTGAGTTAAGCTACGTAAAACAACCTGAGAGAAGAGTAATTCTACCCGTAAACTATGAGTCGGATCCCCCTAGGCGAAAAGGTTCTACCTGGGTTTAGCTACATAAAACAAGCCTGGGCGAAGAGTACTTGTACCCGAAAAATATGAGCTGGATCCCCATAGGCAAAAAGGCTCTACCTAGGTTAAGCTACGAAAAACAAGCCTAGGTGAAGAGTACTTCTACCCGAAACTATGAGTTGGATCCCCCATGGAAAAAAGGCTCTACCTGGATTAAGCTATATAAAACAACTTATGCGAAGAGTACTTCTACCCGGAATGAGTTGGATCCCCCTAGGTGAAAAAGTTCAACATAAAACAACCTGCGCAAAAAGTACGTCTACCCGAAACTAAGAGCTGGATCCCCTTAGGCGAAATGGTTCTACCTGAGTTAAGCTATGTATAAAAACCTGAGCGGAAAGTATTTCTACATAAAAATATGAGTTGGATCCCCCTAGGAGAAATAGTTCTACCTGAGTTAAGCTATGTATAAACATCATGAGCGAAGAGTACGTCTACCCGTAACTATAAGCTGGATCCCCATAGGTGAAAAGGTTCTACCTGGGTTAAGCTACGAAAAACAACCTAAGCAAAGAGTACTTCAATCCGGAACTCTGAGCTGGATCCCCTTAGGCATAACCGTTCTACCTGGGTTACGCTACGTAAAACATCCTAATTAAAGGGTACTTCTACCCAAAACTATGAGCTGGATCCCCCTAGGCAAAAAGGTTCTACCTGGGTTAAGCTACGTAAAACATCCTGAGCGAAGAGTACGTCTACCCGAAAATATGAGCCAGATCCCCGTAGGCGAAAAGGTTCTACCAGGGTTAACTACGTAAAACATCCTGAGCGAACAGTACTTCTACCCATAACTATGAGCTGGATCCCCCTAGGCGAAAAGGTTCTACCAGGGTTAACTACGTAAAACATCCTGAGCGAACAGTACTTCTACCCATAACTATGAGCTGGATCCCCCTAGGCGAAAAGGTTCTACCAGGGTTAACTACGTAAAACATCCTGAGCGAACAGTACTTCTACCCATAACTATGAGCTGGATCCCCCTAGGCGAAAAGGTTCTACCTGGGTTAAGCTTCGTAAACCAAGCCTGGGCGAAGAGTACTTCTACCCGAAAAATATGAGATGGATCCCCATAGGTGAAAAGGCTCTACCTGGGTTAAGCTAAGAAAAACAAGCCTGGGTGAAGAGTACTTCTCCCCGGAACTATGAGCTGGATACCCCTAGGCGAAAAAGTTCTACCTGGGTTAAGCTACGTATAACATCCTGAGCAAAGAGTACTTCTACCCAGAACTATGAGCTAGATCCTCCTAGGCGAAAAGGTTCTACCTAGGTTAAGCTACGTAAAACATCCTGAGCGAAAATTACTTCTACCCGGAACTATGAGCTAGATCCCCCTAGGCGAAAAGGTTCTACCTAGGTTAAGCTACGTAAAATATCCTGAGTGAAGAGTACTTCTACTCGGAACTATGAGCTGGATCCCCCTAGGCGAAAAGTTTCTACCTGGGTTAAAGTACGTAAAACAAGCCTGGGCGAAGAGTACTACTACCTGGAAAATATGAGCTGGATCCCCATAGGCGAAAAGGCTCTACCTGGGTTAAGCTATGAAAAACAAGCCTGGGTGAAGAGTACTTTACCCGGAAATATAAGCTGAATCCCCCTAGGAGAAAAAGTTCTACCTGTAGTTAAGCTACGTAAAACATCCTGGGCGAAAAGTACTTCTACCCGAAACTATAAACTGGATGCCCCTAGGTGGAAAGTTTCTACCTGGGTTAAGCTACGTAATACAGCCTGAGCGAAGAGTGCTTCTACCCAGCATTATGAGTTGGATCCCCCTAGGCAAAAACGTTCTACCTGGGTTAAGCTACATAAAACAACCTGAGTGAAGAGTACTTCTACCCGAAAATTATGAGCTGGATCCCCCTAGGCGAAAAGGTTCCACCTGGGTTAAGCTACGTAAAACAACCAGAGAGAAGAGTACCTCTACCTGGAAACTATGAGCTGGATCCCCCTAGGCGAAAAGGTTCCACCTGGGTTAAGCTACGTAAAACAACCAGAGAGAAGAGTACCTCTACCTGGAAACTATGAGCTGGATCCCCCTAGGCAAAAAGGTTCTACCTAGGTTTAGCTACGAAAAACGTCCTGGGTGAAGAGTACTTCTACTCGGAACTATGAGTTGGATCCCCCTAGGCGAAAAGGTTCTACCTGGGTTAAGCTATGTATAAAAACCTGCTATGAGTGATGCATGCTGAAAATAAAAGAAAATGGAGATTTTGCGAAACTTACCTTTGGTGATATTCGTCCTTTAAGAATCGTCATTCTGCACTGCTTTGTTCCTGCTTCAAAACAAAGAAAAATTGTGATTGTTAAAAGTGGTGGTCGGTTTGTGGCCTTGATGTCTTTGGCAACTTGGTTTTGTGCCCATCTTTTTGTGATGATGATTTCAACCTGTCACTAGATGTTTTGTGAATGCCGCTTGCATTTCTGGCTCTAGAGAGCCTTTGACTTTGCAAATTTTTACATGACGGTTGGTCGCGTGGGACTTAATCTTTTCAACTTTATTTTTGCCTTTGTGGCATTTCACTTTCGACTTTTTCCTCTAAAACTTTCAATTTTAGATCATTGGGGAACCTTTGGCTTTTCAAACTTTGCCAAAACAATTAGCCACTTGGGACTTAACCTATTCAATTTTATTTTTCTTTGTAGGCACTTTCAATTTAATTTTCTCCTTACAAGAGTTTTTTTATTTCTAAGCATCGGCCGCCATGGCCAGTCGGGGTCGACTTGATGCCCCTGCCGAGTCTGGGTGCCTCTTTGCATAATAGCTTGTATCAAATCGGAGTCATGTAAATCAGTCTTGCTATCCCTTCCTTGCCTTAGTTTCAAAACAAAGTTAGACCAAAAGTGATTCAAGGAAAACCAAACAGTAGAATGGAGAATGAATTTAGACAAGAGGTATCCCTTTCAGGGAAAGGAAAGAAGGACTTATCTGGAATATATACGGACTTCAATGAACATGACATGCCTTTTGGACTGGATGCCTGATCTGTGTAAACCGTCTGAATCTTAGAAATTCATCACAACTTTTGCCTCGAAACCGAGAAACCTTGCCCAGGACTGTCAATACCAATGGCTGAGAAGATCCTCTTTTCGATCAGTAGTGCCGTTTGTGGATTTGCACCTGCTAATCTCTCTCATTTCTCTTCTCATCATCGTCTTATAGTTCCCTTTGCGAGTTTTCAGTAACAAGACTCTCTCAGTTTTATTTTCTCTGCTCTGCATCGCCCTACGATGGCAGTGAGGGTTTTCACCAATAAGACTCTCTTATTTTATTTCTCTCATTTGGTTGTATCAGATCCAAGTAACTGTATCCTCCAATTCTTGAACATTCTCGTTGATTTATAGGAAGGACTTGAAAAGGATTTGGGTAAAAAAGATTTGGATTGAATTACAACTTTGGAACATTTAAGGTGAAACCATCTTACCATCCGTAACATCTGCCCCAGTTTCAATTTCTCTTCTTTATTTTTGAAATATTGATTTTTATTTTGGTGTGACTGAATCCTAAAGAGAGGTTGCCTACGTATCCTTTCGGAATCAAGTCAAACGTAGTTCAAGTACGCAAACTTTGTTTTTGATTTTCTTTTTGTTTTTTTTATTGTTTTGTTTTCTCTTTCCTTTTCCCTTTTTTTTGTTTCCTTTTTTTTATAACATCTTCAGGTTCCAAAGAGGGTAATCAATGAAAGGTAACCGGCTCAAAAGGGTTAGCAAAGGGTTGATAGTGTTTGGATAGCGAGAATGAAAGCCTTTGTCATCCCAATCAGAGAACATTAATACTACACGGAGGGTCAAATATATAACCTTTTGACTGCATTCGCATTGACAGTTGTTTTAGGGACATTTCCTTCGATGCTTTCCATGTACAACGCTCACTTTTGCAGTACTCTCGTTACAATGTATGAACTTTTCCAATTTTGAGCTAGTTTTCCTTTAGCTTCTTCATGAGGTGGGAGGATACGTGTCAGAATGAGTTGTCCTATTTCAAATTTCATGGGCCGCACTTTCTTATTGTAGACAAGGGCCATTCTTTGTTGGTACAACTGCCCGTGGAAAACTACGACCAATCATTTTTCATCAATCAGTGTCAATTGTTCCAAATCGGTTCTTGACCCAATCATTATCATCAATCTCGGCTTCAACAATGATCTGAAGAGGGGTAATTTCAACTTCTTCTGATTTCATTCGGACTTGGCTTAGGCCTACTGTTCCAGTTCTTGTTTATTTTCTCACAAGCTTTATCTTCAGCACATTCTGCTTCTTGATTTATTATTTCGAGGTCTGACAGTGTTTTAGGATCTGGGCATGAAGTCTTCAAGGAAGTCATATCATTAAAATCTGTATTAACAAAACTGAAAAGAGAATAAGAAAAGTGACAAGATTAAGAAAAGAAACATTCCTCGACAATAAAGTATTAATATCATTTGATTTTTTTAAAAACAAAAATTTAAAGATAGAAGGGTTTACATCAAAAAGCAAAGCACTGAAGTAAAACATCCGTATTGGACCCTGAAATAATTCGGACTCAGAAAAGATAGTAAGATCGGTTACCGAGACTCCCATATGATAGAGAACTTTTCAAGTTTGGGGCCCGTTTTTAGGTTTCTCTTCTATCTCGATAATGGCTGCAATGGCCTTCAGTGCCGGATCAAATTCCTCGTCTTCACAGATCATTCTGATTACTGGCCCATTGGTATGAGTAAGCAGATGATTGTTCATCATATTAGGGGCATCTTCATCCCAAAGCAACTATTGTCTTAACCACGATAAGGTCTTCCACTGCTCTCTTAAGAGTCCAACAGTCCTCTGTATCATGTCTCACTGCTCCAGAGTGGTATTCACATCTAGCATCAGCTTGGTGTGAGGGGGACTCAGGATTTGGCCGGTTCGGGGCCACTGATTGCAGCAGACCTAGCTCGATTATCTTTTGAAACAAACTTGAATATGATGCACCGATAGAGGTGAACTGATTCCTTCTGAGGGGCTCTTTTGGGCGAGGATTGTATTGGGAACATTTGGTTAGGGATTATATGGAGCTTGGTAGGGACGGGGATTTTAGGAGGTGGAGTTCGGTTTTGTGTATGATGTTATGGCCGCGTGTAAGGTTGTGTATTCATCACCGCATTGGGAGACGGTGTCATGGCATAAGCAGGATCTTGATGGAGATAATAGTGTTGTGGGACCTTAGGAAGCATATATGATTGGTTGAATGACCTGCGGGGCCCCCTCGAGCTTGAAGTCGTCATGGCTCCCTCTTCTCTCCTGTTTTTATTCAACAA
>AWOL01S0057592.1:2687-13897 GCA_000715115.1 Nicotiana otophora
TGGTGCCTCTGAACCATGACGCCTTTGAATAATGATGTGCAATACTGAGAGATCCTCGGGCCATGGAATGGTGTCTTCCGACTATGAGGATGATGCCTTCGGACTATGACGCCTTTGGACAAAGATGGAGATGTTTTAGCCCATGAAATGCAAAGATATGATGCTAGGTCATATGTAAAACGAAACAGAGCTTAGGCAATGCTTAGCCGCAGGTGAATAGAAGACAGTGCTAGGTCTTAAATAGCATAATGGAGATAGTATTTAATCTTGAGGAAAAGGCAGTGCTTAGCCGTATGCAAGAAGGGGAGGCAGGGCTTAGCCTCATGCAAAATAGGAGACAATGCTTAGTCTCATGCGAAGAAGGCAATGTTTAGCCTTATGCAGTTAAGGAGGCAGGGCTTAGCCTCATGCAAGAAAACAATGAGTGATAGTGAGAAAGCAAAGTATTTCTTAGTTGGAGATGCTAGGGATAAATGATTTGCTATCTTGAAGGTAGTGACCTGATGTGTCTGCAGATATTATTGTCTTACTGTGCATGCATCCAAAGAAAAAAATTGTGAGTTTTGTGGGGGAGGTTAATCTGTACATTCGCCTTCTCGCTTTGCCTTTGCTCCTGCCTTAAGACCCTGTTTGAGTTACTCTGGGCAGCATCTGGCTGTTTTATAAAAATAAAGTTTTCGAAAAAAAATGTGTGTATTTGATGAATGTAGTTATTTAAAATATAGTAGTATGCAGTATCAAGTAATTTAGATGGACCAATGACAGTGACACTTTTTAGAGACATTGCGACTTCCTTGCTTTAGAATTTTGAGGGTCCTCCTTAAAATTCTGCCCCAGTTTAAAAGCAATTCTTTGACTGTTCTGCATATGACGAAGTTGGCTAAACTTGCTTCAGAATTTTGAGGGTCCTCCTCAAAATTCTGCCCCAGTTTCTGACCATGGCAAAAATGAAGATTTTATTGAGATGTGACCGAACCCACAGGGTTGCCTACATATCCCCTCTTAAACGGGAATCAGGTCAAGCGTAGTTCAGTTACATCAGATGAAGAACTGCAAACAATCTATACATAATATCTTTTGACTGCGTTTGATTTGATAGGTTTTGGCCGAACTTCTCCGTCCATTTCTGCAAGAATGAGTGCTCCTCCTATTAGTACTCTATGAACCACGTAGGGCCCTTTCCAATTAGGCAAAAAATTCCCTTTGGCTTTATCTTGATGCGGGAAGATCCGCTTTAGCACCAACTGCCCCGGTGTGAATTGTCTAGGCCTGGCACTTTTGTTGAAAGCTCTGGACATTCTGTTCTGGTAAAGTTGACCGTGGCATATCGCATTCTTTCTTTTTCTGTCAATGAGAGCCAGTTGTTCATAACGACTTCGCATTCATTCTGCATCACTGAGTTCAACCTCTTGTATGATTCTCAAAGAAGAATTTATACTTCGACGGGAATGACGGCTTCAATACCATATACCAATAAATAAGGAGTTGCTCTGATTGATGTGCGAACCGTGGTACAATACCCTAGTAGGGCAAATGGTAAATTCTCGTGCCATTGTTTGTGATTATCTACCATCTTCCTTAATATCTTCTTGATGTTTTTATTGGCGGATTCCACAGCTCCATTCATTTGCGGCATGTATGCCGTGGAATTCTTATGCTTGATGTTGAAGGTTTCACACATGGATCTCATCAAATCACTATTAAGGTTGGCGACGTTGTCGGTGATGATTGACTCTGGTACCCCGAATCGACAAACAATACAATCCCTAACGAAATCTGCGACGACCTTCTTAGTTACAGCCTTGTAAGATGCGGCTTCAACCCATTTTGTGAAATAGTATATGGCCACTAGAATGAACATGCACCCATTTGAAGCGGTGGGTTCGATTGGACCGATAACATCCATCCCCCAAGCGGAGAAAGGCCAAGGTGCACTTGTTGCGTTGAGTTCATTGGGTGGCACTCGTATCATATCAGTATGTACTTGGCATTAATGACACTTTTGGACATACTTGATGCAGTCTGTTTCCATAGTCATTCAAAAATATCCTGCTCTTAATATCTTCGTAGCTAAGACGAAACCATTCATGTATGGTCCACAAGTTCTGGCATGTATCTCTTCGAGCAATTTGGATGCTTCCTTGGCATCAACGCAACGTAATAAACCCAGATCTAGAGTCCTTCTGTACAGAATTCCTCCGCTTTAGAAGAAATGGTTAGATAGCCTTCGGAATGTTCGTTTCTGAGTATGATTTGCATGCTCTGGGTATTCTCCTTTTTCCAAATATTCTTTGATGTCATGGAACCATGGAATTCCATCAATTTCTTCTTCAACGTGAGCACAATAAGCTGGCTGGTTATGATTCCCTACCAGGATAGGGTCGATGAAATTCTAGTATGGTTGTTGTATCATGGAAGATAGAGTGGCCAATGCATCTGTGAACTCATTCTGGGTTCTCGAAACATGTTTGAACTCTATCTTTGTGAATCTCTTCATCAATTCTTGTACATAATACAAATACGACAGTATTTTGGTATTCTTTGTAGTCCATTCTCCTAGAACCTGATGTACCAAAAGGTCTGAGTCACCAATTACCAGCAATTCCTGAACGTTCATGTCAATGGCCAACTTGAGTCCCAAGATGCAAGCCTCATATTCTGCCATACTGTTGGTACATGGAAACCTGAGCTTTCTGGATACTAGATAGTGTTGACCTGTCTCTGATACTAAGACGGCTCCAATACCTATTCCTTTGAAGTTTGCGACTTCGTCGAAGAACATCCTCCAACTGTCGTATGCTTCGGTGATGTCTTCTCCCACAAATGATACTTCCTCGTCGGAAAAATATGTTTTCAATGGTTCGTATTCTCTGTCTACAGGATTTTCTACCAAATAATCTGCCAATGCTTGCCCTTTGACTACCTTCTGAGTTACATAGATGATGTCGAACTCACTCAGCAATATTTGCCATTTTGCCAACTTTTCGGTAGGCATAGGTTTCTAGAAGATGTATTTTAACGAATACATCCTTGATATGAGATATGTGGTGTAGGCATAGAAGTAGTGCCTCAACTTTTGAGCTATCCATGTCAACGCACAGCAAGTGCATTCCAACAAAGAATATCGTGCTTTGTAGGGTGTGAACTTCTTGCCCCATCTAGTACAGATAAATAGAGTAGCAGAGGTCTCCTAGGTTTCGGTGGGACCAGGACAAGTGGTTTGGATAAATATTCCTTGATCTTGTCAAAGGCTTTCTGGCACTATTCAATCCAACTTATTGCAGCGTCTTTCTTCAACATTTTGAAAATCGGTTCACATATCACAGTTGATTGTGCTATGAAATGGCTGATGTAATTGAGACACCCTAAGAAGCTCATCACCTCTTTCTTGTCCTTCGGAGGTGGCAAATCTTGGATAGCCTTGACCTTTGATGGGTCTAGCTCAATTCCTCGGCGGCGGACGATGAACCCTAACAACTTTCCAGCAGGGACTCCGAAGGCACATTTTGTGGGATTCAATTTCAGGTTGTACCTTCGAAGTCGATCAAAGAATTTCCTCAAATTTGCTATATGATCTATGCTTCTCTTGGATTTGATGATGAATTCATTCATATACACCTCTATCTCCTTGTGTATCATGTCGTGGAAAATGGTTGTCATAGCCGTCATGTAAGTGGCTCCAGCATTCTTTAGGCCAAACGGCATTATTTTGTAACAATATACTCCCCATGGTGTAATGAAGGCTATCCTTTCGGCATCCTCTTCATCCATCCAGATCTGATGATATCCTGTGAAGAAATCCACAAAGGATTGAAGTTCATGCTTGGCACAGTTCTCAATCAGTATGTGTATATTGGGCAAAGGGAAATCATTTTTGGGACTCGCTCTGTTTAAATCCCGATAGTCGACACACACTCTGACCTTCCTATCTTTCTTTGGAACCGGCACAATGTTAGTCAACCAGGTCGTATATTCAACCACTCTGAGAACCTTGGCTTTGATCTGCTTATTGACTTCCTCCTTTATTTTTAGACTTATATCTGGTTTGAACTTTCTGAGCTTCTGCTTTACAAGCGGACACATAGGGTTGGTAGGTAATTTATGAGCCACTATGGACCTGCTCAAACCGGTCATATCATCATAGGACCATGCAAACATATCCCTATACTCCTTCAAGAACCAGATGTATTCTTCTTTCTCTGAAGGCGATAGGTGAATGCTTACACGAGTTTCCTTGACTGTTTTGGAGTCTCCCAAATTAACGGTTTCAGTCTCATCCAAATTGGAATTAGGCTTGTTTTCAAAGTTTTCCACTTCTCTGACAATTTTCTCAGGTATTATATCCTCTTCCAAATCCTCTAAATCACTATCCTTATATTGCATTGTCTCGTTAAATGTCATAGTCTTAGGTTCATCGGGATATGTAATAATAATGCCAGGAACTCGACGGGCCCTTGATGGCGCAACAGTCCAATTCTTGAGAACAACTCCCTTCTCCATTGTCTGAATAATAATGTCTTCCTCCTCCTCCTCCTCAACTATCACACTGCAGTCCATGTCTTTGTCATCCAGAAATAGCTTCCTTATGCCACCTAGAGCTTCATCTTCTTTAGACCCCCACATCATGTCAGCTTGATGAAACGACTGGCTCAAATATGGTACTGGCTGATCTAGAGGGTAATAAGGACCACACCACAGTGGCAACCAATTCTGATACTCGTGCCAGGTGTATTCATACCCATGTTGATCCCCTGGAGATTCTTACCGAGACCCTTGCTAGGTTCATACCCTGTCCATGCCAATATGCCTTCTATCTTACTACTCCACCATTTGTCTTTTTCAATTACGTTGACGTGCTCAACGTGATGGTATGTTTCCCCACCCAACTTCCTTCTATTCTCGACAACCGGAACAGTTTGATTGGTGTAAATAGGATTATTTCTGTCCCTATAGATGATCACTTCGTGATGGTTCCACTCAAACTTCACGACCTGATGTAGTGTAGAAGCCACAGCCCCAGCGGCATGTATCCACGGTCGCCCCAATAACAGATTGTATGTAGCAGATATATCCAATACTTGAAACTCAAGATCAAACCAGGTCTGGCCAATTTGTAGGCTGAGGTTGGTCTCCACAATTGTGGCCCTTTGAGACCCATAAAATGCTTTCATATTCATACTCCCTGCTCGTATCTCGTGCAAACCTTTACCCAACCTTTTCAAAGTAGTTAGTGGACAGATGTTGAGACTCGAACCCCCATCTATCATGACCCTGGCAATGAATTTGTCCTCAAACTGCACGGTGATATGTAGTGCCATGTTGTGACTTTGTCCTTTCGGTGGCAACTCGTCTTCATGAAAAGTGATCTTGTGGCTTTCTAATACTTGCCCTGCCATGTTGGCCATCTCTCCACTGGTAATGTTATTTGGTACATAAGCTTCATTCAACACCTTCATCAAGGCATTCCTATGTGCCTCAGAGTTTTGCAGCAGTGATAAAATGGATATTTGAGCAGGGGTTTTGTTAAGATGATCAACTACAGAATACTCTCTCGCCTGCACCTTTCTCCAAAGATTATCTGGGCTAGTCTGAATGACAGGCGGCTTAGAGGCGGCTTCTTTGCTTGTTCCTCCCAAATGCTCGGGTATATAAACCCTACCAGTTCTGGTCATGCCTTGCGGTGCACCTGTTTCTTCCATTTTTTCCTTTCCTTTCCTTCTTTCTTCCGCAACATAATCCCAAGGTATAGCATTAGACTTAAAAGATGACGTGGGTGCCACCATCACGGTGAAGGGTATTGTTACCTCAACCTCAAATGAAGTTGGTGCGGCTACCTTAACTTCAATCGGTGCCCGAGTTTGTACCATGATAGGTGTGAGAGTGACTGGAGATGTTTCAGGGTTATCCCCTTCTCGAATGAGTCCAATTGACCCCTCTGAGTCCCATTCTTCATCGGTCTCTATCACGGTTACCCCTTTACCCCAGTGATCCGGGAGAGGATTGTTACGGACATTGTGTGCAGCCTCATTTTCCTGTATGACTTTGGTATCAATTAATGTCTGAATCTTATCCTTCAAAGTATGACACTCATCAATAGTATGGCCCTTCACGCTTGAGTGATAGGCAAATTTCTTATTTGATTAATCCACTGGGAGGAGTTTTCCATAGCAACAGCGGGAATGGGAGTGATATAATCGGCAGCCTTCAGTCTCTCATACAGTTGGTCTATGGGTTCAGCAAATGGGGTGTATTGTCTGGGTGGTCTGCGGTCGAAATTTGGTCTAGGTTTTTGGTAGTTTTGGCAGGCTGGTGGTGAGTGGTAGTATGCTGGTTGGGTGTTATAAGTATGGTAAGTGGCGGCAGGTTGTTGGTATCTAGGAGGTGAAGGCTGATATGTGGGTGGGGTGTTTGATATGTAAGAGGAGACTTTGGACCTTGGGATACCATCACCGCACCTACTTCTTTCTTCTTGTAGATACCTCCTGACTGTAAGGCTTTATTTGTGGATTTGAGTGCTTCAAAATTTGTCACTATTCCGCTTTTGAGCCCTTTTTCTATTCTTTCTCCCAATTTGATGATGTCAAAAATTTACGGTTTCAAATAACCATCAGTCTTTCATAGTACCGGATCCTGATCTCTGACGAAGAACTTATTCATCTGTTCTTCTTCCAGTGCTAGCCTTACTTTAGCAGCTTCAGACCTCCACCGAGTAGCATATGCGCGGAAAGTTTTCGTTGGCTTCTTCTTGAGATTCTAAATATAGAAAATGTCTGGTACGTTGTTTGTATTAAACCTGAACCGATCCATGAAATCTGATGCCATGCTCACCCAATTAACCCATTTCTTCGGGTTCTGACTGATGTACCAACACAGGGCATCTCCGGTGAGGCTCCTCATGAATAGCTTCATGCGGATTCTTTCATCCTTGCCAACTCCCACAAGCTTGTCACAATACGTTCTCAAGTGCATCTTTGGATCACCAGTCCCGTCGAACATTTCGAACTTAGGAGGTTTGTAACCTTCTGACAGTTCTACATCTGGTTGAATACACAAATCTTCATAATTGAAACCCTTAATGCATTTGCCAACCATGATGGGTAGAAGTATACATGGCCGGCATGGTACCTGTCTGGCTCGATAATGTCTTTCTCTACAATGACCTTTTTATTCCACATATGCTGTGCCTCGAACTTGAACGGAATGATGTTACCTTTAAAGTCTGCTTTGTATTAGACCATGTTGGAAACCAGAGGCATAACTTGCTTTCTTCTCGCTTGCCTCATTACCCTTATAGGAGCATAAGGATAGATTCCTCTTAACCCGATCAGCACTAAATGAGTGGTTCCTCTTGACCTGATGATAAACTCGCTGCTAGGCAACCATTCGAACATCCAATGTACCTTTTCGTCAGTCAAATTGCTGAAGAAACGCACCCAGCTCATAGCACTTCCAGGTTGCGCGAACCAATCTGGGATAAATATCATTCTTTTTGGATGATGGTAGGCTATGCAGTCATTTAATGGTCGTCGCAGAAGCTCCTGACGATATTCACCTCTCTGGAAATGTTCTAATAACCAAACCTGCAGCAACATATTACAGCCCTCGAAGTGCCCATACCCCTGCTTGCATCGATCTAGAGCTCGGTACATTTCGGCCAAGATCATGGGGATGATAGTGTAAGTTTGTCCCTCAATTCCTTCCATTAGAGTCCTAGAGACCATGGCTAAGCGAGCGTGGATCTTCCCCTCTTTCATTGGAAATATCAGCAACACCAAGAAACAGACAATAAACACAAAAACTCAGTAGCGTATCCAACACAAAGAAGTAACGGCAAGTTCATCATGGTGAAGGCGATACGACTTGCTATGCCCACAACGTTCATAAAGGAGTTCAAATGGTATGTATGACTTCTTCAGACAGAGTAACTCATCATTTTTCTTGAAACCCATCATTTTCAAAAAACCGCGGGGAGTGCGATTTTCTGGTACTAATAAAACCGGACAATCCCATGGAAGCCTAGCGAA
This sequence comes from Nicotiana otophora, assembly GCA_000715115.1. Lineage (NCBI taxonomy): Eukaryota > Viridiplantae > Streptophyta > Magnoliopsida > Solanales > Solanaceae > Nicotiana > Nicotiana otophora. The sequence continues at coordinate 10,712 of AWOL01S0057592.1, forward strand.
GCCTCCTATTTCCTCTAAGAGAGGAGTGATTTCTACATCATCAAAGAGGAAGATAGCTCTTTTCTCATCCCAAAACATAGTGGCGGCCTCAATCAATGCGTTATTTGGCCGAATGTCCAATAAAGAAGGTAAATTTCCGAGGACCCTTTTCACATGATTCTTGGCATTAGGTGAGAGGTTCTTCCACAAATCAAGCAGCAAAGGTTGGATGTTTTGAACCATGCCGAACCTGGGGACTTCGTGCCTCATTTTTTGCAAAACAAATAGAGTTAGCCCTTTCCCCCTCCGGGTCTGACTATTTACACATTAATGATCAACAACATACCGGCATGTTTTCTCCAAGTAATGCACATAACGTGATGGTGTCCATTGGGATTATGGAAATCCCGTCGGGCTTTGGACAAGGCTTATCTTAGTGGATTGTCACGCGAACAATGCTCTAACCCATACTAGGTTTGACATGATGCATGCACAATTGATATTGGATAGAGGTCTCTAGAAGGGTGTAGACGGGTACTCTCAAGTGGACAACTTGAGAGGGAAAGGCACGGAACCGTCGACTGCACCACTGATCGACTAGTTTACCGCAAATAAGCCTTTCCAATTTAAAGGGTAATTGGAGAAGAATGCGGACACTCATCAAGTTCCACTATGGTATTAGTTGGGAACGAGTGGAATATGATATGGAGCATGCTTTATGCAGCAATAATAATACGTTGTCAAGTATTTGCATGATAAATATGTGAAAGCAATAAACGTTGTATTAAGATAAAACATAAAGGACGTAAAAAGAAAGACAAAAAAAGAAATTAGTTCATGGAATATAGGGAATATAATAAAGTAAGCAAGGGAGTAAGGGTGGGAGAGACATGATATAGCTAATAAATAGCAGTTAGAGCAACTAAGGGAGAATAGGGAAAGGGGTGTGCATGTTATAACAAATTTAAGCAAATAAAGGTGGAGAAGGGAAGGGATGTGCATGTTATAATGGTTTTAAACAAGTAAAGGTGAACGGGAAAGGGATGTGCATGTAATAGCAAATCTAACAAATAAAGATGGAAAAGTAATGTGCATTTTATAACAAAGAAAACTAATCCACATAAGCTGAGTTCATTATGGTAAGAGCCTAAGAGTAAATCCCCAGCAGAGTCGCCATGATGTCGCGCCCCCTTTTTCTTCGCGAAAGCGGGCTTCGACACATGACAACTCCTTTTAGAATGGGAGATATAGTGCTAAAGGAGAAGAGTCGCCACCTAACGATTTTTAAGGTACGTTAGGGCACCTATTATGCAGATAACTCTGTTTGACTAGTCAACGCCACCAAAGATCGGGTAAGGGCTCAAGTTACCTCAAAGAGAAGGTGTTAGGCACTCCTCGAGGTCCACAACTGTGGATCCCGTTCGAACTTAAGATTATATGGACTATGATTAAACTAGGTGATCAAATAAATGAAGGGAATTCAGAAGTCAAAGAACTTTATTGCAACATGATTAATACAGATCTTAGTGCGAATATAGGGATATAACTATTTAGATCTAATAACAGCATATAAAGAGAGGGGGGTCCTAAGTGTTTTAGCCTAAAGGATCACCCCGTGCAACATAAATAATACTTCGCAACTCCCACAAGATAGGGAGTTACTCATATTATTCAGCGGGCACAGACTATCATCTCCTGCTACCCAATTACTATGTTAAAGTTATTTACCTAAAAGCGCTCTAATTCAATTCTAAGTCGTACCCTATGCGTGCACTACCCGTCCCATACCTATGGCCCGGGAGGTGTTGGACCTCTATTTGGGTGGTTCTAGACCTTACTTAGACTGCTCAGAAATGTCAAAACTAGGCAACATACAAAAACACATTGGACTTCAAGTGTGGACTATTAAGGGCTCAAGTTTGCCTCCACACTTAAGCAACAAATGCACGTAAGACAAGTTTTCATGTTAGACAGGATTATACACGTTGATTATTGAGATTACAGGTTTCCAGTTATTAATCTTGTTGTGTCTAGGTGACTTACGCTGTAAGGAGTAATGAAGACCATTGGGAAAATCTCAGAATTACTTATGCTTGATGACAGTGGCATAAATAAGTAGTAAATAGTTTTTAGAGGTCCGTCATTAATATAGAACGAGTATATATACTCTATAGGCAAGATCTCTAATAGTTGATGCTTGAAACTTATTTTATTGTTATACTTAGTCCTATAGGCATGGTTTCTAGTGAACAGTACGATACAGTAGCAAATGAAGTGATCCAAATCCTATAGGCATGATTTCTAGTATATATGATGCAGCAATGCAAATTGAAGGAAAGTTCAACGATATTTATTTCCTATGGGCATATTTTCTAATAACATGTAGCAACAAGGATAATTGACGCATTTGAGCTCATGCTTTGCTAGTAGACAAGTAGTATGAGTGTGTGCTTCTCTTAATGGCATAATTTCTATAGTGTACATAGAGAGTGAACGACACATATAGCAAACACATTATTAAGTCCTATAGGCATGTTATCTACCCATCGCATGTAAATATTAAAATCTACCCCATTCCCTTTTACTAACAACCCCAATTGTTTATACAAAGATTATTACATGCCCAACAATGAGTAAAAGTAACAGTGTTACATAACGGTGATAAGAGGCCCACATCAAGCCTAATAAATACCCAGCATTGCATGGGCCTTCAATAGCTCTTACACAACATACCCAGGCCTTCAACAAAGAGCCACATTCAATACACGACTCAGGGATCCATAGAGGAGTCCAGAACCAGTTTACTCAACCATGTCACCAAGTGTTGCACCATTTAAATCAGCCAATTCAAGTAAACAGCACATAACAGGGGGAAGTAGAGTGAATAGGAACAGTTTGATATTGAGGGAGTGACTAAGGACCAAGCTCTAGTGTGCCAGAGTTCACAAGGGTCTCAATTGGACCCCGTGCAGTGCTCACACTAGGGAGGACAATAATAGGACCTAGGTAGCCTTGGCTTTCAGTCGGCTAAGAATGAAGAGTTCGGAATAGCATATGTTGCCAGTGAGGAAAATGGACAGAAGTTAGGAGATACATTCATATCCTAAAGTAGGCATAGCCAAATTGAGCATATAGAGTAATTTATCAAATAGGTCAGTAGGTTCAGCAGGACAGCAAAGCACCACATAGATAACCTCATATTGAAAG
>AWOL01S0057596.1:14071-24913 GCA_000715115.1 Nicotiana otophora
ATCTACCTCTTGTTGAGTTTGCATATAATAACAGTTACCACTCCAGTATCTTGATGACTCTGTATGAGGTTTTGTATGGGCGTAAGTGCAGATCTCCTATAGGGTGGTTTGATGTTGAAGAATCTGGGTTACATGGGCCAGACCTAGTTCAGTAGGCCATAGAGAAAGTAAAGCTTATCCGGGAGCGAATGTTGACAGCTCAGAGTCATCAGAAGTCATATTCTGATGTGCAGCGATGAGACTTAGAGTTTGGGGTTAATGACTAGGTATTCTTAAATGTATCACCTATGAAGGGCGTGATAAGGTTTGGCAAGAAAGGAAAGCTTAGCCCACGGTATATTGTGCCTTATAGGATCATTCGGAGAGTGGGACAAGTAGCTTATTAGTTAGAATTGCCCTCAGAATTGGAGTCATTCCATTAGGTTTTTCACGTATCTATGCTACGAAAGTGAATTGGCGATCCTACCAGAGTGGTGCCCACATATGATGTACAGATTATGGAGGACTTGTCATATGAGAAAATTCCAGTTGCCATCCTAGACCGACAAATCCACAAGCTACGAAATAAGGAGACAGCCTCTGTAAGGGTTTTATGGAGAAGCAAGAATGTGGAAGAGATTACGTGGGAAGAGGAGGAAGAAATGAAGTCTAAATACCCCACCTATTTCAAATTGAATATATGGCTCGAGATGGGATGCTACAGCACAACTCTATTCAGGCTAGTAGGTCATCAGGTAAGCTCTTATTTCTTGACTTTCTGTATTTTTGATTTACGGCTGTGTGAGGCAAAGTGTTGCTATTTATAAACATTGGCCATGTGTGGCATGCATAGTATGTTTTCTGACTGCATGCAGGTTGGTTTTAGTCTAGTGTACGGAGGAGACTCTGGCAAAATATTTCCAAAGTATCTAAGAGTAAACATTCGAGGGAAAATGTTCCCAAAGGGGGAATGATGTTACACCCTATATTTTCGTACATAAAAGTGCATCGTGAGAAAACCAATGTAGGACCAAAAATAAGATCAAATTTGAAAATCTATAAAGTAAGTTAATCATGTCACCTCGGAGGTTACAAATATTGATGATCATGAACAACAAGTACAAAGAGGGTTGAAAGGTTCAGAAGCTAAAGGAACTGAAGAAAATAATGTTTCGTAGAAAGTCGACAAGTTGGGAATGTTATAACATGTACTTGTGGGGTGAGACCAGGGCATTTAACTTGACAAGGAGGTTATGTTATGAGTTATGTTAGTCGTATGATAGTCATGTGTTATGTTTTGAAGTCAAGCAAGTGGTGGAACAAAAGTCGATGAAAGTCATCCCAAGTTATGTTCATAAGTTTTACCGAAACTTTGGGTCAAATGTAACTGCGATTTGGTCCCAATATACAAAGAGTAACAGGGTGTTCCACCCATCCAATTGAATATCACTGAGTCTATTTTCTAACTCATTAAACCATTTGTCAATACGATATAGGATTAGAGAGATATGGGCGTTTTTGCGAGACTGCGCAGACTGTCACCTACTTGCTTAAATGAGAATCCAAAAATGGGCCAGTTCGGGTAGACACACTATGGCCCAGTTTGGGTCATCCAAAGAGGACTTTTTAAAGGCCTATATACTTAATATATTATACTGATAATAAGGAATAATAACAAGACCTAAGCTCTGCAAAAAGCCTCCCAAATATTGCCCACAAACCGTAATTGATTTTCTCTCCCTTTCAAGTTCTAATTGGAGCTTAATCCTAGAGTTTGAAGAACCAAGATAGGATCTGAGTTATCCAACAAATAATGTAAGTTTACTGATCTCTTTCATTCATAATTTCTTCTGTAAATGGATAGTAAGTCGCTCTATATTTGTAAGAACGCACGGGACGGTGATCGGAAGCAGTGAGTGCGAGTTATTCACTTGTAGCGAACTGTTTTGTAAACTGATTGTGTTGCTGTTGGGCTGTGTGTTTTACTACTATATTGTTGCATTTTGGAGGAGGAAGGGTGTGGAGAAATTCTGAATAAATTCAGGGTGGTGGGTTGGTCATTCGTTGTAACATTTTCGGGTTGTTTGACACTACTATGGTGGTCATTTTGTATATGAAGAGATTGGGGTGTATTGGGCTGTTTTGTAGTATTTTGTGGTGTATATAAGGTTGGAAAATAATGTATGTATATTGTTATTATTGCATTCTACTGTTTTTGGTGTTATCTTGATTTTGGAGGAAGTAAGTATTATAGGGGAGATGTTGCCCGTTTTAATACAAAATAAGCTTGTCGTTCGTTATACGACACTGTTAACTTTCGTAACTTAATGATAGTATTATTATCATTGTTGTAGATTAAGTTGAGAAGAGGTGAGTTCAACTTGGTGATTGGAAAGATTGTGATAAGGTATGTTAAGGCTAAACCCTTCTTTCATTTTGGCATGATCTCGTAACTACGTATATTGGATAATGAGGCATAAAGAGAAGTTCATACTCCCGAAATTATATCATTATCCTAGTCTCATAAGTTACAATATTCTCCCTTATCGGGACTTTTTGTTCAATAGAGTATTGTGTCACGGGCGCCTGCAGTTCCCCTCGTTGTAGGACAGCCTGTTTCCTGTCCCAGGATTCCCAAGCACGATCTTGTGCCTGTTGGTGGGGCTCGCCCCAACTTGTGCAGCCCGTAAGATGTCTAGGCCCTTGGCCCTAGACATGTCGTGGCCTTTCATCTTAGGATCACAATCCATGCATGCCCTGGGGGATCCGCCCAAGACTAAGCATCGCTTCCTCGCCCTAGGATATATCTTGTCCCTCGCCCAAGACTAAGCATCGCTCCCGCGTGCACAGCCCAATCCTCAAGCTTGACACTCGCCTAGTGCATCCGCGACTAGATCGTGCCTCGCCCGAGTAAGGCAACCTTTAGCCCTTGGCCATTGTCATGTGCGTCTTTCGTTCCATGCCCATACATTGCCCTCGCAACACGCTTCCATCCCGAATAGTGCATTGTCTCCCCACAACTGTACCTTTAGGCCAACAGACCCTTTCTTGCATGGTTGAACCCAAGCTATGCTCACAAGTCGACACATGATGCCCCTATGACAGGTGCATCAAGTATCCAATCGGTACGGAGGTCTCGTTCCAACATTCGGCCGCCCGCGGGGCTGGCCGTTCCACACATCGATCCTCCAGCACCACTTTGATGCCCAACGCTAGCCCGAAGGCATTGTGCCGCCCATAGAGTTTCCCTAACTCGTATGGGTACCTTTGACACTCCTTTGAGTCATCTAGGCAGGCCCTTGAGGTTTCCCCCAAGGTAGCTCGTTAGATACGGCTTGGTGGCAGCACGTATCGGGGAGGCAGGTCGGAGCTTTCATCATCTATACCCCCCCTTATATATGCTTAAAATTAAAAAGCCCAAGTTGCCCGAGTAGACAGTTCTACGTCGGACCATCAGAAGGACCTTTTCTCACCAGTTCTTGGCCGAAATCACAACTCCAAAGTGAGAGTTGTTACATCCTCCCACACTCATAATTTCATCATCCCTGATGACACATCATGGCTTAAGACATCCCGGAGTCTGCCCCCTCGGGTATGCCTATTTCAGCTCCTTTTGTCCTGTGGGTTGGACTTCCTCGAAGTACTTCCTCAAAAGGAGTCGTTCCCTATGCACTTCTCCCCCAAGTATCTTCCAAGCGTGCCTCTGCACTTCACCTCCATTCGGTGTTCACTTGGAAAGTGCCTCCGCACTTGCACCCTTTGGTGTCTAACTTTGTAGTTGACCCACACCAGTCAACTACACCATGACCCTCACGGTCTTCATGTCCGTCTGAAGCTTTCCTTCACAGGTTAGCACATCAATGTGATGTTTTGACGCCGCTCCCATAGCCTTAAGATTCCATTGGCATGGCTCCCATAGCCTTTTGCTCCCGTAGCATTAACACGCCCTCTTGACATAGCTCATGTAGCATTCCGCTCCCGTAGCTTTTATTTGCCCTCACTACCTAGAAGATGTGTTCGCTTCTAGACCCACGACTTCGCCCATATACCTTTTGCATAGGCGGCATCCTCCCACACTCAATGTGGAGGATACATCTTAGCTCTGTCATCCCACTTGGCATTCTTCCAGCTCTTGGGACGACCTTTGGTGAGTACTATATTTCAAAAGTCATAGCATCGCCTCATTTCCGAACAAAGCTCTTTGTTTTCCAGTTGTCTCTTCCTCAGCAAGTAGCCAATGCTCCCGGTAGTACTTCAATACTCTCCCTATAGACAGGCACCCTCTTGGCCCTGCTAGCACAGCTTCCTGGTTCGGTGTGCCTCGCACCTGGACACTCACGGTCCCCAATCATTCGACGTACCTCTTTCCAGAATGATGACACCTTCTAACATGGAACTCCACCCAGTTCCGAAGCTTCGCTATACCCTCGAATCCGTTTCCTCACCTTGGCAATGCCCTCAGGCAGCTCACAAGTCTATCCCGAAGGAAAGACACTCAACTTGATGCATTGCACGCATCCTTGGCAAGATCTCCGCTATGATCATGCCCAAGTATATAGTCCGTGGCTCCCACTCTTCGCAATATGTTTGCACGACCTGGCATACATGTCTTTCTCTTGGCCATCCGAATCATCGGCATATCACCTCATTTAGTAGCACCTTAGACTCACGAAAGACAATGGAATCACCCATTTCTTTCGTTGACCATCAGTATCGGGTTCTCAATCTTTGGTGGCATATGAACATCAATCTCTGCTTTGACGTGATCTCTGCACTGACATCCAAAATGCACTCGCCATATCCACCCTTTGCATTGAGGTTGTGCCATGGCATAGTATGGCCTTAATCAGCTCTGATACCAAGTGTCACAGGCCCAAATTCTTACGTTGGGTAGCGGCACCTGCTCGCCTGTGCGGCACCTGCAGTTCCCCTAGCTGTAGGCCAGCCTGTTTCTTGTCCTAGGATTCCCAAGCATGATCCTGTGCCTGTTGGTGGGGCTCGCCTGTAGGCTTGCCCCAACTTGTGTCACCCATAAAATGTCTAGGCCCTTGGCCCTAGACATGTTGTGGCGCTTCATCTTAGGATCACAATCCATGCGTGCCCTGGGGGATTGGCTTAGGACATGACTTGTCCCTCGCCCAAGACTGAGCATATCTCCCGCGTGCACAGCCCAATCCTCAAGCTTGACACTCACGTATTGCATTCGTGACTAGCTCGTGCCTCGCCCGAGTAAGGCAACCTTTAGCCCTTGTCCATTGTCATGCGCATCATTCGTGCCATGCCCATACATTGCCCTCGCAACAATCCATCCCGAATAGTGCAGTGTTGCCCCACAACTGCACCTTTAGGCCAATGGACCCTTGCTTGCATGGTTGAACCCAAGCCATGCTCACAAGTCGACACATGATGCCCATATGACAGGTGCGTCAAATATCCAATCGGCACAGAGGTCTCATTCCAACATTCGGCAGCCCGCGGGGCTGGCCGTTCAACACATCGAGCCTCCATCACCACTTTGATGCCCAACGCTAGCCCGAAGGCATTGCGCCGCCAATAAAGTTTCCTTAACTCGTATGGGTACCTTTGACACTCCTTTAAGTCATCTAGGCAGGCCCTTGAGGTTTCCCCAAGGTAGCTCGTTCGATACGGCTTGGTGGTAACACGTTTGGTGGAGGTAGGTCGGAGCTTTCATCACCTATACCCCCCTTATATATGCTTAAAATTAAAAAGCCCAAGTTATCCGAGTAGACAGTTCTACGTCAGACCATCAGAAGGATCTTTTCTCACCAGTTCTTTGCCGAAATCACAACTCCAAAGTGCGAGATGTGACTTCTTCCAGTCAAGAGAGCAGAGGGTCTATATATATACAGTATTACAGTATTTTCACCGCCATCGAGCTATAATTGGTGGGCAGGCTTCTATTGGACAAGCTCTGATCAGATAGTAAGCTATATACCGAGCCTACTATAGCCGAGCACATATGAGCGAGCTCATGATGGCCGAGATACAGAACCTAGGATGGCCGATCGCCTATGAGTTGGCCTACTATGGCCGAGTAGTTACACGTACCGATCCTTATAGGGCTGGACATTTATTTTACTTACTATATTGAAGGAGTTGAGTCAGTATCAGTAGGTAAGTATATCTCCAGATCATTTTTGACACCCAGTTACTTTCAGTTATTATATTATCAGTTCAGGTTTAGCTTTTAGTTATGTTTATTGCATTATATACTTGGTATATTATTTCATACTAACGTCTCTTTTCTAGGGATGCTGCATTTCTTGCGTGCAAGTTCAGATAGACAGACGGGTAGACCTCCTGAGTAGGTGTTTCTAGAGTTCACCCTGATTGGTAAGCTCCACGTCCTTCGGAGTTATCGGGTCTAGGTTTTCATGTACACCTTCTATATGTATGTATGTATATATGTTATGGGTAGGTCGGGGCCATATTCGATCACAATACACATATCAGTAGAGGCTTGTAGACATATCCTGTCAGCTAGTGTAGTATGCTGGGCTTGTAGGCCTGGTGTGTATATTTTGTTGGTTTGCCAGCTGTAGTAGTTATGACGACCTTGTCGGCCCAGCTTTATATTGATGTTTAGTCAGCTCCAGTTTCCTTTTAGGTTTATATTTTGCTTCGCAATGTGTCTTGCAATGTGGCCCCATGGACAAATTATGACATTATACGTTCAAAGTCCCTTAGTCGCAAGTTGGTACGCTAGGTTAGGTTAGGCACCTGGTGCCGGTCTCCCCCCACCCCCTAGGTTCGGAGCGTGACATTACTTTATCTTAGTAACTCATGTACATACTCAGTTTCTCCCTAAAATGGTGATAGGCTCCTCCGTCCAACTTATGGACAACGAGCGTCAAATTACATTTGGGATTATGTTTATGGTTTCCTTAATGATCTCTTGAGTCCATATGATGTTGCCACATGTATTATGCCTCACACATGCTTACATTAATTATGCTTGAGGGATATATCCCATAACACCAGCAAGACCTATTGATTATATTCTAGAGGGAGATAGCCCATAACTCCAGCGAGGCCTATTGATTTTATGCTGGGGGATATAGCCCAAAACACCAGCCGGGCCTGTTGATTATATATTTACTTGCTTGGGTGGGGGTATAGCCCATAACACCAGCCAAGCATGTTATGTATGCGTATATAGCTACAGTGTGCATTGNATGGACAAATTATGACATTATACGTTCAAAGTCCCTTAGTCGCAAGTTGGTACGCTAGGTTAGGTTAGGCACCTGGTGCCGGTCTCCCCCCACCCCCTAGGTTCGGAGCGTGACATTACTTTATCTTAGTAACTCATGTACATACTCAGTTTCTCCCTAAAATGGTGATAGGCTCCTCCGTCCAACTTATGGACAACGAGCGTCAAATTACATTTGGGATTATGTTTATGGTTTCCTTAATGATCTCTTGAGTCCATATGATGTTGCCACATGTATTATGCCTCACACATGCTTACATTAATTATGCTTGAGGGATATATCCCATAACACCAGCAAGACCTATTGATTATATTCTAGAGGGAGATAGCCCATAACTCCAGCGAGGCCTATTGATTTTATGCTGGGGGATATAGCCCAAAACACCAGCCGGGCTTGTTGATTATATATTTACTTGCTTAGGTGGGGGGGTATATCCCATAAAACCATCCAGGCATGTTATGTATGCGTATATAGCTGCAGTGTGCATTGCAAGACAATACATGAGGCTAGTTCAGTTTTACAGTTACCTAATTTGGGGGAAATGTACCAGTTCAGATAGTTGTTCAGTTTCAGCATAGTTTTAGCTTAACCTTCAGTTAAGTTCCAGATCAGTTGCTAGTTCAGACTCTTATTTAGCTTTCTCCTAATATTCACATTTCCAGCTTACACTCATACTTTAGTATGCTTTACATATGCTTTCCACACTACATACTTTATACATATCGTACTCACGTCCTTTTCGAGGCGTTGCATTTCATGTCGCGCAAGTACCGATCGATCAGTATTTGAGTCACATCAGTAGGCCATCCACCAGCTATTGGAGTCACTCTGCTTACTCCCGGAGTTACTTATCTTTATATGTACAGTCAGCTAGTTTGGGTACGATGGGGTCATGTTCCATCCAGTACTTTTTTAGTTCAGGAATTTTAGAGGCCTGTAGATATGCACCTATGCAGTTAGTATGTTTCTATATGTCATATTTTGTTAGCCTTGCTAGCGTTCCAGATTGTACAGTTCTTATTGGTTATGCTTATGCTCTTCAAATTTATCCGTTTATATTCATGACTAATAGATTATCAACAGGTTTAGTGATGATCGGCACCTAGTGTCAGTTATTCGTCATGACCTTAGGCCGGGTCATGATAAACATGGTATCGGAGCAAGGTTCAGTCCTATGGTGTCTGCAGGCTATGTCTAGTATAGTCTTGTTTATTGATGTGTTTTGCACCACACTTATAGACATGAGGCTACAAGATATTTAGGATGGTTCATTTTCTTTCCAGTCTATATTGTGCGACAGAACTGAGTCGTATGTATTTGCTCCTACTCTCTATCTTATTTATGTTTTCAGTAATGCCTATTAGTACTAGATGACATGCGCCAGCCACTAGTACGGGTCAAACCCGTCGGAGATCATGGTTTATATTGAGGCTGATCCTTCCGCCAACAGCAAATGGGGTGAGAGGAGTTCGACCTCACCAAGGCCCTTACTTTCGTTATCAGGGCTAGTTTATCGGGGTGTAAAGGGAGTGGTACAGGGATTGGCATAGCCGGGTCACCCCCAGGCTCAAAAATATGTCAGGGTATTTACGGACACCAGCTCTTTTGACGAGCCAGACAGTTCATAGTCTTCGGAGTCTATAAATCAGGGTTCGTCGGTGTATGTCTTGGGATATGCAAATGAAGAGGAGGGTTGTTAGGCCAAGAAGATGAAGGTGGCTGATAAGGATGTGAGGATTCTGCTTCGAAGTGTGTTTGATCGAAGCTCTCATATAGAATCGAGGAAGGATGGTTAGAGGTTTATTAATCCCTGCACTGAAATTTCCTGCATTATGAACTCGGGAGGAAACTTATTATTTGTTATACAGGAATGAATGTTATTCCAGAAGCTATAGACTATGATTGTAAAATGTAAAGGGGGGACCAGAGTAGAAGTAACAGGACCACAACACTGCTCTACCAGGCTAATAAGATATGGGTTTTAGTTCAGTTTATAGAGAAGACCCTGGCAAAATTTACATAGGTCTCTAAGAGTTAACATTAGAGGACTAAGGGAGGATAGGGGAGTGACCTAGCACCTTAAGAAGTTAGAACTCTGATGGCTCTAATGCCCTAGCGAGGAAACCGTGGATAGTACATGACATTCTGGGGAAGTTAGAATAATGGAATAGAAAGTTAAGAATTCGGTTAATAAGTTTACAACCTGAAGGTGTCAATGCCTAGAAGATTGATTAACAGACTCATAGGTGACAAATGGATTAGGAAGTAATTTTAAGGAGGGAGGGTGTCCTAACCCCATGAGAGCCCAATAGTTGTTTCATTGGAGTGTAGCCTAGGAAGGTATATAAATTTAGAATTGCTGAATATGTCATGTAAATCGGGCAAGTTTAAACATTCGAGGACTAATGTTTCTAAGGGGGAGGGGGAGGATGTTACATATCGTGCTTTCGTATGTTAATGTTTCACCATAAGTTAATCGACGTAAGCTCGGGAATGAGATTACTTTTGAGGATATACCTCTTTATGCCATTTATAACTAGTGATATGTAAGTTTCGTGAAGTTCAGAGGATAAATAATCAAAGAAAATGAGTTTCATTGAAGTTTGACATTTTGGGATAAAATGCGGTCAAAGCTATAATACTCCGTATTTCTAGACTAGGGCCATACAATGTACCACATGATCATGATAGTAAGGTATATAAAGTATGTTAAATTAGTATTTTTGAGTGAATTAGGATGAGATTAGATTGTCATTCTTAAGATTAACAGAATAGGGAATCATTAAAGGACTTAGATTTATACATATAGGATAAGCAGGGAGAGTAACATGGGGTTGGGTTGCAGACCTCGGTAATAATAAATAGAAGTAAGTGTTATGGTATAATATAACCAACCAACATGCGGAAATGCCATAAGATAATCGAGTATATAAAAACAAAATATAGCAATAACCGTAAGTTCGACAAATTACCAAGCAAAGAACTTCAGTACACCTATAGATACCCAGAGGGATAGTTTGTCATAGTTATGATATGTTCATAAAGTGAGGCTTAGAATGATTGGATAAAAGCTGGAGGAAAAAGGAGAGAAAATTTGCATAGGTGTGCGTGCAAGGACATAGTCGTATAGGCTGTTTGACAGATGTTAGCAACAGTTATGATATTGGAAGAATTCTTAACACAGGTCGTGGTGTGAGAAAGAGACCTGAAGGGGGGAATGCCCTGGCCTTTGGATTTATTCATAGAAACGTTTCCTAGATTGAAAAGATAGTATAACACTATTCGTAAGATGTATAGGTTATGAGACTGATAACCACATCAATCAACATTTGAGGACGAATGTTCCAAAGGGGGAATGACGTTACACCCCATGTTTTCCTGTGTAAAAGTACATCATAAGTGAGTTGATGTATGCTCGGAAAGTAGATCATATTTGAAAGTACATAAAGTAAGTTAATCATGTTAATTTAGAGGTTACAAATATTTAATATCATGAACTTCAAGTACCAAGATGCTAAACAAATCGAAGACAATAAGTTTTGTCGAAACGGCAAGTTGGGAATGTTATAACCCATACTTTTGGGGTAATAATGGGGTGATTAATATGATAAGGAGGTGGTATTATGAG
>AWOL01S0057599.1:0-35143 GCA_000715115.1 Nicotiana otophora
ACTTCATTTTTGGACTTAAGTAATATGCAGTAACGGTCCAAAAGAAATTTTCATTACCCGTAGCAGGGGTGTACATGGATCGAGTTGGTTCGGATTTTATTAAAACTAAACCAAATCAATTATATCTGTTTGGATTGGTTCGGTTTTATCGAATTTTTCGGATTTTTTTGTTACATGAATATTATTTCAATCTTGCATTATTAAAGTTATAGATAAAATTTTGATAGGTGAATATATGTTTACTAAATACTAGAAAAAAATAACAAACATATGATCTATTAAAGTGATCTTATGGGAGAATTCTTTTGAGTAACACATAATAGTTTATTTTGTTAGTCGTCTACCAATAATTTTTGGTTAATGTACGCTTTCAGGGTTAATAAAAATTAATAATTAAACATAAAAATCAATATGATACCTAAATAATGATATGTTTTATGCAATTTTAGATTATCGAAATACCACTTCAAATTCGAAAAACATATAATAAATCTTGACATATGAATATGAAAGAACAAAGAGATGATTGGCGCATTTCAATAATACATAATAAGAAAGTGATACAATCTATTATTTAAAGTAAATAAAAATGAATGTACTTTATAGTTCTATTAAATATTATATCCCATGAGAGGATCTCAAATATTTCTAGACATCTTTTAAATAAAATTCTACAAAAAGTCTTAAAATTATATATAAAAAATTATATATTTATATGTCGGTTTGGTTCGGGTTTTTTTACTCAATACCAAACCAAATTAAACCAAACATAGTCGTATTTTTTAATTGGTTTGGTACGGTTTTCCGGTTCGATTTGTATACCCCTAACCAGTATAACTAATTATTTTAGGTTATCAGTTACTGGTTAATAAATAAAGTAGTTTGCCTTACATTATATGTGACCTGATAATGTTTGTATTTGTTAGCACCACCAGGAAACAACTCATAACTTATTCCCGTTTTATTGATTTTTGAAATATTCATATCAATATCGTAAAAGAGATTTATAATTGACGATATTAATTTGAGAAATTTGATAAAGTTCCCATATCTAGTTTAATGGGTCAGGTACACATATAGCCAATTTTAGGAACCCCATTTAGGGCGTAGCCGAAATTTATTAATATTTGTAAGTTTAGCCACTTTAGAAATAACTTCCAACACGCGATTGAAGTTGCAAATATTCGTGTACGAAGTTACAAATTTTGCTTGTAATTTGACATATTACTTGTGCAAGCAAACTTTCGACATACGCGTCTGAGGTTCAAACTTCAAGTGTGTATTTTTGAAGTTTGAACTACCAATATCAGAAGTTTGGCATATTCCTACATGCGCAACAGGAGTTTGGCCTTTAAAGTTTGGATTGCCAAGGACAAACTTCTAACACACACATCTGAAGTTAAGCTTGGAAGTCTCAAATCTCTAAGTCTGAATTACCAATGTCACAAATTTGGTATAACGTTTGTGCAAGCAAACTTCTGATATACGCATCTGAAGTTTGGCCTTTGAAGTTTGGTTTGCCAAGGCCAAACTTTTAACATACTTATATGAAGTTAAGCTTGGAACTCTCAAAAAACACGTAAACATGTATTTCTGAAGTTTGAATATATGTTCGAAGCTAAGCAGTTTTTCTCAAGTTTGAACTATCAATATTCATCCCTGCCATTGTTTCCAAACTTTCCCAATAATTTTCACTTGATTTAACTCACTTTTCAGATTAAAAATTCATGACTCTCTTCTTCAATCCTGCAACATTGATGATTTTTTTAAAGAGATTTACTTATCTCAGTTCAAACTTAGTTCCTGCAAATTAATAGATAAAGAATCGTCAAAAGTTTCAGCAGTTTCTTTCTAATGCTAGAACAACTTAATCATTATTTAGACGAATTGCATTACATCAAAAAAGACATAAACCCAAGAAGCAAATATCTACTGTAACAGGAGATTAAAGGACTACCATCAGATTAGGGAAGCCTTTTTTTTTTTTCTAAATCAAGTCTAGGAAATACTAATAAGCAATTGAAAAAAAAGATTGAAGAAGATAATACAAATTATAGGAGAATAAGGAGAGCTTTCATTCATTCTTCTTTTAAATGGGTCAATGACAAACTGGAAACAAAATCTGCAAATGTATCGCCAGCTCTGAGGACAAATAGTGGAGTTCATTCTCTCACAAGAATTGAAGGGAGAACAGGACACTTAGTTCTGACATTTTATTTGTACAGATCTAGGATACTATAAGCATTAATTGAGTTTAACCAATAAAAAAGAAAAAAGAGCACAAACAATATGCCACTGTTTCCCAAAGAATCAAAACTTTCACCAGAAAGTAGTTTGTATAGAGTTAGATCTCTTATTTCACCATCAGTCTTGGTACTTGGTGCAAAGAATACAACAAAGCCTCAGCTTCAGAATGGAGAATTAATTGGATCCTGTTGCAAGGCTTTCTGGACAAGCTCGGTTTGTTCTTTCACATGAACCTGCTGGAAACCAGTAGCTGTGGCAGCAGAAGGAGCTCGACCAACATATTTTATGTCATCCATATCACCCCTGCCCAGTGCTTTCATCGCAGTACAAAGACGTGGTGCAATGTAACTGTATGCACCCATGTTCATTGGCTCCTCTTGGCACCAAACAATCTCCGCATCTGACAACATGACAGTTAAACGACATTAAATTAGCTTCGCTAAACATTTGACATAACTTTATAGTAGCAACCTCAATAAAAGGTGTCATCAAAGCCAAATCAGTTAGTGTTTGTCTAGACGAGCTACTGCCTTAAAGGTATTGCTAGCAACTGTGCTTCAGGTGCAGAAACTTATCGTATTTGCTATAAATGTTTAGTGCAGTTTCTGAATGTTTTAAAAGAAAACGTAGCATTCCCTGTGATTTAACAACAAAGGATAGGCCAAATATTTCAGAAGACATACTTGGATATCGCTTCAATTCACGTTGAACAAGGTCGTACGGGAAAGGAGAAAGCTGTTCCACCCGACAGATTGCAACGTCTTTCCCATTAACTTTCTTCCTCTCCTCGTCAAGCTCATAATACACCTGGGATAAGGCATGAAAGCATACTTCAATACTAGCAACTTGTGAGCACAAAAGAACAGTTATTCAAAGAAAAGTGCTGCAGTGCCTTAGGGGACATTCAGTAAAAAGGTTTCTTGATTAAAAAAATAAAGAGCAGAACAAGTAAAATAAACTCAAATACTTTTTACTATTATCCATGCTACTTTTGTCACCCAGTCTGCACCTACACGCGTTTACTGCTAAATGAAGCAATTATTTGTGTCTGACATGAATATCAACAAACTTAAGAGGAAATACAAGTATACAACAGAGCAAGGGGTCAAAATCATAAGAAAGAAATAAGAAAAAGCACCTTTCCAGAGCAAAGGACCAAGCGTCTGATACCCTCTTCAAGATCTGAGTGGTCGTTCTGATCTTTTATCAAACGCTTAAACCGGGTACCTTGTTTGTCAAAACCTGGGTGACCTTGGACATCATCAAACTCAGACAGGTTTGACTTGCACTCCTTGTGACGGAGCAAGTTCTTCGGGGACATCACAATAAGAGGTTTACGGAAATCTCTGTGAATCTAAGAAGGTGGTGATGCGCTACATGAGAATACATAAGTGTACGAGCTCAAAAAATTAAAAAACTTGCAATCAGACATACCTGACGCCTGAGCACATGGAAATAATTTGCAGGAGTTGTCACATTCACCACCTGCCAGTTACATTCCTGGATCTGTTTCCTCAATGTAGGTTCCATCTCCGGAATGACAAAGGGGTTATCATCACTCATCTGACATGAAAATCATTGAGCAAACAACGAAATGAGCTTTATACTTTAGAAGCATCAAAGTAACACACATTCATAATGCCCCCGGGGTCAAGTAAAGATCTTCCCCACTTTTTGGAGGAGAATATATATAGAGAACCCAAACACCATGTCCACCATGCGGCTAATTGTGATTGATCTCCATGGTTAACTAACACAGTAACATGTAGCTAGTCACTAGCAAAAGACAAATAAAGATATCCTAACCTAACAGTGTAAGATGCAACAACTCTGTAAAGAAGGGAAGATGGAACATGATACTCTTCAAAACTGCTTTGAAGTATAGGATATAAATGCAACGGCATTGCTGTAGTATGTAATTGGGCCTTATTACTATCTAGCATACATCGCACAATGATTGCATTCATTAGATTCACATGGCCTTGACTTGTTCCAACTTGATCTTTTTTCTCTCACACAGAAAGTCAGCATGTCAAATCATATTTATTTCAGATGAATCTTAAGGCTCCTTAACCAAAGAGGAAGGAGCAAGTTCTTCAAATAAGAAGTAATGCCTCTAAGAAAATGGAATTAGCTACAATACCTGGAGGAACCGTTCCAAACGTGCACTGGAATGCTCAGGGCCCTGGCCATCATAACCATGTGGAAGAAGCACAACCAACCCAGTCTGGCGCAACCACTTGGCCTCTCCACTGCTCAAAAACTGGTCAAATATTACTTGAGCTCCGTTGGAAAAATCACCAAATTGGGCTTCCCAGAGAACCAAAGAGTTTGGATTTTCCATTGAATAACCCAGTTCAAATCCCAGAACACCAAACTCTGAAAGGGAGCTGCACAAAAATACAAGAGCAAACATAGAGTCATATATAGTCCTTAGTCCTTACACAGCCCTTATATATTAAAAAATTTGAGACATAACCACTTCCAAATTAAACTCATGCAAGAGTTAACTCTACAGAAGTGATTGACTTAGTTATACTCATTCAAGCATGTGTGCTTTTCTTGCCACTAGAGAGGCCCCACCCCCTTGGCTCTATGATGTCACGATAAATGCATGCTTTAGTGAACACAATATGTTCTCTGTTTTAACCTCTTCACAATAAAGGTTCACTATCTTCTTTTTAATTCAGTAAATAGAAGATTTCCTGATTCTATTATTTATTGTATATCAATTGAAAAAGAGAATCGAGTCCCATTACATATTATTTTCTCTAAGTTGATTCAAATTATTCTGATGTTTTATTACTTCTTTATTTTGTTGTCGTAGCAATAATCGTTTTTAATTCCTGGTAGAAAGAAAAGATTGAACGATCTAGTGTATGACAAGTACATTGTGCTCTAGGAAGCTCAATTCAAGCAGTAGAACATCACTGATCAAACCTCATTGGATAATCTTGATTATGGTAGTGAGTGGCTGAGCAGAGACGTTGATGCAAAAGATGAACTGGACAACTGGTTATAGGAAGAGATGATAATTTAAAACAGATTAGTGTGGCAAGGGCTTCAGGAAGTCAAAAGGGACCTACAAGGCGACAAGGAGAAAGAACAAGAGCTAGCCAACCACAGCTTCAAAATCTCAATCCCAACATACTAATATAGAAGAGAAGGGAATCAGATCAAGAAGAGATTCAGATGTATAACTATGACGATGCCAATGAGAGTCTACCCTTTGAAGAAGAGGATGATGTTATGGATTATTACAAATACGAGTAATAAACTTCATTGATGCTTTGATGCGCTTTTGCCTTACCAGACTTCTATGACATTGCTATACTTTTCATACGGATGAATTTCTTTGTTTTTATAAATAAAAAAAATTACTCATATTTCAGAATAATTTATGTAAATTTTCTAGCATTATATATATATGTGTGTGTGTGTGTGTGTGTGTGTGTAGAAGGTCTTCAATTTTCGCTTCTATTGACTAAATCACAATTTGTGCTTTAAGGGCAGCAGGTTTTGGTGCATTTTTGCACTTTTCACCTTTCACAATACTGTAGCCCGGAAGGTAAAGATATATATCGTTAGGTCATCTGTAAGGTAAGTATTTTCTCCAAATCACGAACTGAAACATTTTGAATACTAACTGTTCAGTGGGTTGTGAAGTTCCTAGGCAGAAGAATTTTGCAATGACAACATCAAGGATCAGTTTACAGTGTAGATTCGTAAGCATCCGGAAGCACTTCTAGTTATGCAACGATAAGTAGTAATCTACCCACCACAACTAGATACACTCGGCAGAGATCAAATGGAAACACAAAATCCAAATGCCTAGACAAAATATCCAGATAGAAACTGAAATATATGAAAATAAAACACTGCAAAATTTCCATAATCAGACAACCATCAGAACATACCTGTTGCTCACGGTGAACATCTCTTCATTTTGATTCATCATAACATGATCAAGAGGACAGTACTTTGCCCCGGTCTCCTGATCATGAAGAACAGAATGTCTGTGACTGAAAGTACCTCTCTCAACATCCTGACCACTCAACCTAACATGATTTCCTTCCACCAGCAATGTTGCAAAAGCAAGTGCTTCTCCCAATGCCCAGTCAACACGCTCCCCTGTCTCAATCATTTTCTTACGCTCATCATAAACCTTTTTTATTGCTCTGTGAGGCTTAAAGTCCTCTGGAAGAGTTGTGATTGCTTTTCCAACGTCCTTCAAGATCTCAGGTTTGACACTACAAACCAGCATTTATCTTGAGTCTCACAATTCAAGGTTGAAAATAAACTATTTACAGCAAAAAGAAAAATAAAAGTCATACCCAGTGTTTCTGACACGTGAAAGCTGTGCAGGTGACTTAAATCCAGACCAAAAAGCTGAAAGCCAATCTCTTTTTTGCGGGATATAGTCTTTACTAGCAACAAACTCCTCATTAAGGATCGTATTGATCTTGTTATGTATCTTCTCCACATCATCTTTTGTCACCTGACCAGATTGTAGGAGTTTGTTTTGATAGATCTCCAATGCAGAAGGATGACTTCTGATGACCTATAACAACCATTGAAGAAAAATAATAATGCTTTGACTGCAGTTATGAGGAATAGAAAAAGATCAATTGATTTCAAGAGAAGGTAAACATATTTATATTGTTCAGTTACATCAGTTTTAACTGATAACAGGAAGTTAAATGAGTAACTTCAGCCCCATATGTGGAGAATATAATTCTGCATAGAGCACAAGGAATTTCAAGAGCTACTAACCTTATACATCTTGGGCTGGGTGAAGGATGGTTCATCAATTTCATTGTGTCCAAATCGACGATAACAGACAATATCAACCACAACATCTGAGTGGAACGTCTGGCGCCATTCTGCAGCAAGTTCACAGGCATGAACAACACCCTCAACATCATCGCCATTGACATGGAAAATTGGAGCACTCAAAGCCTTAGCGACATCAGTGCAGTACTGAGAAGATCTTCCAGACCTTGGATCAGTAGTAAAGGCCACTTGATTATTCACTACAATGTGAATGGTCCCTCCTGTTGTGTAATTTGGAAGAGCACTCAAATGCAATGTCTCGTAAACAACACCTTGCCCAGCAAAGCTACCATCACCATTGAGCAAAACACCCATGTTCTTTGTTCTATCCACATCATTAGAATAGTATTGCTTTGCTCTAGTTTTTCCAACAACAACGGGGTCCACAGCTTCTAAGTGGCTGGGATTTGCAACCAATGATAGATGAATTCTCTTACCACCTCTAGTAGGTCGATCATACGAGGTTCCCAAATGATACTTGACATCACCAGTTCCCACATAGCCAGCTCCGTCTGCAGGTTTTGTACCACCGCTAAACTCACTGAAAATTTGCCTTAGTGGCTTTCGAACAACATTACCTAAAACATTTAATCTACCTCTATGCGGCATCCCAATTACTATGCTCTCAACTCCCAGATCTGCCGATCTATCAAACATCTCCTTCATGCCAGGAATCAAGGTCTCACAACCTTCAAGCCCAAATCTCTTGGCTGCCATCCACTTGGTCGCCAAGAAGTTTTCGAACTGAGTACTCCACATCAACCGGTCAAGAATAACTTCACGTCGTTCACGGTTGTATTCCCTCGGTGTAGGAGTCTCAATACGTTCTCTCAACCAATTACATTTATCACGATCGGGAATGTGCATGTACTCGAAACCAATGCTGCCACAATAAGCCTGCTCAAGCCTTGTCAATATCGCCCTCAAGGTCTGCACAGGGCGATTCTCAGACAAGAAACCAGACATCCTCCAAACACCAAGGAAGAACTCTCGGTCCAGATCAGCTTCAGTGAACCCATATGATACTGGATCCAGAACATCTGGAATTTCCCTCTCCTCCAAAGCCAACGGGTCCAATTTGGCTTTCATATGACCATTAACCTGATAAGCTCTCACAAGCAATAGAAGATTCATACTTTCCTGAATCGTCTGGCCAGAAATCCCAGGCGATGTGGCAGCTAGGCCAGCAAAATTCCTGAAAAAGTTGTCCCATGATTCATCCACACTATTCGGATCTTGTTCCCAAGTCCGCTGAAGCTCCTCAAGGTAGACACTGCTGGTACCATCTAAGAAGCTATCAGTCAACTTTGAAAGTGGTACAGGCCTCGGGACAGGTGCAGATTGCGCCTTTGGCCTGATAACTGTGGTATGAAAATATCTACTTTGTGATGGAAGAATGCGACTTCTTGGCACGTAAGAACCACCCTGAGACACAGCTCTTCTAATGGCAAGCTTTGCCACACTAGATCCAGCTCTAAACCATGCCATTGCTGTAAATCAAGCCCTCAAATTGAATTTAAAAGTACTTCACTAGTTTCAATAAACCCTCAACCAACTAAACTTCAAAACACAATCATTATACCTTGAGAAATAACCTAGTAAGAACAACAGGAAAATACAACAATCAATAATTTGAACGGAACAGCAAACAGACAGAAATCATTCAACAATCAAAATCAATTTCTAGAATTCAAGTAATCTTAACAGTCTAGTTTTTGGTATTAGAATGAAATAGTTCCGCATCGAGCAATATGGTTACGCATGATTCATACAGTCGACCTCAACTAGGTTGGAATTAAGGTGCAGTGGATTAATTAAATAGTTTAGCTTCCACTTTTTATGACGGTGGTGTCCAGACCAGCTTACACGCACCTTAACTATTCCAATGAGTACCTGCTACCTTCCACGGGCACAGGGACCATGTAACTCTGCCTCTACAATTTAGGCAGATGGAAGAATCACCTAGTGTTTTTTGCTCAACTAGGATTTGAACTTGAGATCTCATAGTTCTCCTCTCACTTCATTGACCACTAGGCCACACCCTAGGATATTAAATAGTTTTTGAGCATAGCAAAATGGTTACAGAGGATTCATATAGACGGTCCAACTAGATTGGGACCGAGGTATAATTGGTTGATTGATTGAATAGTTTAGTTTTAAGTATTAGAATGAACTGGGCCCAAATGAAGCACAATAATTACAGAGGATTCACACAGTTGATCCCAACTAATCCGTGATTAACACGTAACCAATTGATCTAATAATTTACTTATGTAAAAACAAATTCCTTCACCATTTTGTTTCATTTTTAGGCACCACAGTACATAGCTATAAAAGCAAAATTTTACGATCCAGCACTCTCCCCTACAACAGCAATTCAAAACGCAACAGGATCTACAATTTTAATCTCAAAAAAACACCAAATCTAACCGAGAAAAGCATATTTAAATTCAAGCGGAATACAGATTACGCTGAATTATATGAAATTACGAGTTAGCATTTAAAAAATCAGTGGAAAATGATAAATACATGAGAATTCGATGGAGAATAATAATACCTTGAGGAGTGAGCAAATGAAAATGAATGAGGGGTTTGTGGGTTCAGGGAAACGACTTTTTAAGAGAGAGTGGACAAAGGCCACGTTCAAAGTTGAGGTATCAGCGCCTATATTTTAAGCTACTTTTCTTCCCGTGTTCTCGAACCTCACCATTATTCTTCCCTCGGCTTCCTACCTCCCAACAAAAAGGGCAAAAGTTGCACTTATTTACATCAAAAAATTAATAAATGCAATATAATATTATATACTTTTCCTGCACACATTTATGGTAAAAGTTGCTTACCTTCGGTATTTATATCAAATAATATTAATCTATCATATTAAGTAATTTAATAAGATGATAGTAATATATACTCCTTCCGGTATAATTAATTTTTTTTCCATCTTGTAAAAAATATTGATTACTACATAACAATAATAAAAAAACTTAAATGTGAAAAGTAAATAAGAGAATATTAGTCAAATGCTTTTCTTATTAATAGTTTCTTAACAACTTGTTTGGATGGTTGTTACCTATTGTATTGTATCGTATTGTTACTTTAAATGCGATATTTGTTTGGACTGTTTCTTAAATTTTATTGTATCGTATCGTTAAATTCGTCATTACGTAACGACGAAATATGTCACTTAATGGACCGGAGAGAGTATAAATTAACCATGGCTACGTGAGAGAATTATATTTGCAAACAAATATCATGCATCTAATAAATAATGTGGTATAAACATCGAGAACGAGTAAATTTCTATCGATGTTGTTAACCTATATGTATTTTTTTCTTTAACTTTTAATGCTATAATTAAATTTGGTATAAATATTTGATGCAAGTAGTAGTAAGTTAATAACTTTTGTTCTTTATTAGACTCTCATTCATAGGTTTGGAAGAAAAATAAATCGTGAGTTTTTCTGAAGAAACCAATAGATAGTTAATTAATCATCATATCACATGTCATCAACATACAAGACTAACATAATAAACTTACTCTCACTGACCTTCAGATATATACACTGATGACAATAGTTTCGTTAAATTTAAGATACCACTGTGGGAAAGCTTGTTTAAGTCTGTATATTGATTTCTTAAGTTTACACATCATATGTTCCTTTTTTTTAGTGGCAAACCCCTCTGGTTGATCCATATAAACTTCTTCCTCTAAATTTCCATTCAAAAAGGCGGTTTTTACATCCATTTGATGTAACTCTAAGTCATAATGAGCTACTAAAGCCATTATAATTCTGAGTGAGTCTTTTCTACATACCGGTAAAAATATCTCTTTATAGTCAATGCCATCTTTCTGAGTGAAACCTTTGGCAACAGGTCTGGCTTTGTGACGTTCTATATTGCCATTTGAGTCGCGTTTGGTCTTAAAGACCCATTTACACTCGACTCTTTTGCAACCTTTCGGTAATTCAACAAGGTCCCAAACTTTATTTTGTTCCATAGACTTCAACTCATCTTTTATAGCATCTAACCATTTATCAGAATTATTACTTTCAATGGCTTGTGAAAATGAAACTGAATCATTATCAATTCCAAAATTAATTTTTGACTCATGTAGATAAACTAAATAATCATCTGGAATAGCATATCTCTATTGTCTTTGAGACCTTCTTAATGCTACTTCTTGTGGTTCACCTACTGTAGGTTCATCAACTGCAACTTCATTGGCAATAGTAGAATCATTTATTTGTTGTTCTTGTTAATTGTTAGGTTGTACAACAATCTCAGGAATAATAATTTTAGAAGAAGTGTAGGGTAGAGGAACTTGCACCCTCACTTCTTTAATTTCCATATTATGTGGTTCTTTACTCCCACTACTTTCACCATTCTCAATGAACCTAGCGTTTTCAGTTTCAACTATTCTCGTATTGTGGTTAGGACAGTAAAATCTATACCCTTTTGATTTTTCTGGATAACTAATAAAGAAACCACTAATTGTTCTTGAATCCAGTTTCTTTTCTTGTGAATTATAAATTTTTATTTCTGTCGGGCAACCCCAAACATGCAGGTGCCTCAAACTAGGTTTCCTACCAGTCCAAAGATCAAATGGAGTCTTTGGAATTGCTTTGCTATGAACCATATTTAGCAAGTAAACGTCGGTCTTTAATTCATACATCCAAAATGAAATAGGTAAAGATGAGTTACTTAACATACTCCTAACCATATCCATTAATGTACGATTATGCCTTTCTATCATATCATTTTGTTGTGGTGTGCCAGGCATTGTGTATTGAGCACATATGCCATGCTTCTCAAGGAATTTAGCAAATGGACCGGGGTGTTGTCCAGTTTCGTCATATCTTCCATAATACTCACCACCTCTGTCTGGCCTGATTATTTTCACCTTTCTGTCTAGTTGTCTTTCAAACTCATTAATAAATACCTCTAATGCATTCACTGCTTGAGATTTTTCAGGCAATAAATAGACATATACATAACATGAAAAGTCATCAATAAAGGTAATAACATATCTTTCCTTACTGGAAAAAGTGACATCAAAAGGACCACATATATCGGTGTGTATAATTTCAAGAAGTTGTGTGCTTCTTGTGGCTCCTTTCTTTGTGTGTTTTATTTGTTTTCCTTTAATATAATCCACACAAATATTAAGGTCCGTAAAATCCAAATGTGAAAGAATTTCATTCTTAACTAATCTTTCCAGTCTTTCTTTAGATATGTGACCTAAACGTTTATGCCACAAGTAAGCAGAATATTCATTCACCAAACTACATTTGGTTCCAACATTATGATGCATGGTTAAGAGCGTTTCAGCAAACAGATTATCAAGGTTAAATTTATATAAATTATCAAAATAGTACCATAACTAATAAAATGATTATGCTTAAACAAACTGAAACATTCATTGCCAAAATTTAAAAAATATCCAGCTTTATCCAACTTAGACAAGGAAATTAAATTTCTTGAAAGAGAAGGTACATAAAAAGTTTCAAATAAGTCTAAGTGACGCCCAATATCTAGGACTAACGATAAGTCCTGATAGCTTCAACTGGAGCCTTCACTCTATTCCCCATGTACACAAATCTTTCATTTCGATTTATGGTCTGGGTTATAAGGAATCCCTACATCGTATGAGAAACATGAACAGTAGATCCAGAGTCAATCCACCAAGTATTAAAAAGAACTTTAGTTAAATTTGATTTGACATATGTAAAAGCACAAGGCTTACCTTTCTTCTCCAACCATTATGTTTCAAGCTATCTTTCTGAAAGTGTCCAGGTTTTCCATAGAAACGATACTTATCATTCTTGTGTTCCTTCTTACGTACTTGAGAAGACGACTCATTGACATTATGTTGCCTTTGTTTAACTTTTCCATGTTTCTTTCCTTTCTTTCCAGCTCCTTGATGGCCTACAAGGTTAATGGAGTGGGTTCCTTAATTTTTTAGCCTTGTTTCCTCTTGAACCAGCATTCTGTGCAGTTTATGCACGTTCCATTTATCTTTCATGGTGTTGTAGTTCATTTGGAAAGGACCATACTCATATGGTAATGAGTTAATGATGAATTGAACAAGGAAATCCTCATCCACTTCTATTCCCAAAGACTTAAGTCTTGCTGCTATATTTGTCATTTCAATGACATGTTTATGCATGGTACGCAAACCATCCAATTTTATGGTGGTTAAAGTATTCATTAGTATCCCAGCAAGAGACTTATCAGCAGTTTGGGAGTATTCTTCCACAAGTTTCAGAAGTTCTTTCGCGCTTTCAGTTTTAGAAAGAGTAGTCTTAATGTTGCCAGCAACATTCATTCACATAAACATTAGGCTTAGTCTGTTAGACATATCCCAGTGCATAAAATAAGAGCTTTCTTCAGCACTGCTAGTTTCAGTAATAGCAGTTGGTCTTTCAGTGTAAAGTGCAACATCAAGATCTAAAACTCTGAGATGATTTGATATGTTCACACCAATCTGAGAAGTTGAATCCGTTAAAGGTCGTAACGGAAGCAGAGTGCGAATGAAGAGCAAGTGCTGCAAATAAAATATGCTTATTCGTTATGCTTTGAGATAAAAATTAAGTATACTATTAGATTCAAAATGGTTTATGTATTGTTAAATGTAAATTGATGTCCTCCTTTGGGCAATACATTAAAATACAACTTTTGATATTATGATGCTTAAATATTTTAACTTAATTCAATAATTTTTAATGCGCCAATTAGTAGTACTTATTATCATTGGATATACATAAATAAAACTAATAGCACATTGAGATTATCAACTTAATGTTCAATGATTATAAGAACAAACAATCAACCTTTAGGCGATTCATAAATGTTTTATAACTAAGAACTTCAACTTACACATAAAGGAATATTTATTATGTCGTTTATAAGCATCACGTCGTTTATAAGCATCACGGTTTATGGATAATTGAGTATAGATTCAATCGTTATTTGGAATTAAGTATTCATAAAGATTCGATCACTTTGGTGATTAACAAATCTAACGTAATAATTTCAAAGAGGATAAAGAAAATAGTAATTTTCTTTAAGTTTCAGTTACTGTACAATATTGTAACGATCCGACCCGTCGTTTTGAGTATTATAACCTCGTTTTCCCATTTACTGCTCAATTTATGCTTTATATTTATTATGTAACTTGCCGGGGGTAATTTGTTCGGGTCCGGTGAGATTTTTTGAATGATTTGGAACACCAAGTTCCAAGGTTTCGAAATTTAGTTTAAAAGGTTGACCAGATGTTGACATATGTGTAGTGACCCGGAAAGTTTTGCTAAGGAAATTAAGTTTTTGTGCGTCGAGGTAGATCAAATAGTACAAAGGTTGTAGAAATTTCTCGCGACGAGCTTGCTCGCCGCGGGACCTTTTGGGTTGAACAATGCACCGGGAAGTAGAGGAAAGTTTTTGGCAGAAAAATGCGTTTCTGTGGTCCATTATGCGACCGCATAATTACTCTGTGGGCCGCATAATGGCTGTAGAAGTGAGGCAGAAGAGGGCCAGTTGGGATGAAATCTGCGGTCGACTATGCGACCGCATACACAGGCAGATGTTTGCCAATTTTGGACACCGATATGCGGTCCGCAGAACCTATTCTGGAGCTTCATTTTTCTGATTTTATAAACCCGACCCCATTCTTATAAAACACTATTGGGGGTCATTTTGAAGGGTTTCATCTGATATTTTAGAGAGAGGTGAGAGAATTTTAGAGAGAGAAAGTGAAGACTTAGTCATTTATCCATCAATTTCTTGTTCAAGGTTTGAAGATTTCACAAGGATCTTGCTAGAGCATCAAAGAGGTAAGAATTTCTTTCCTCAATTCTTCAATTTCGGGTTTGGAGTAAAGATGGGTGATTTATAGTATGATCGTGGGTGTAAGAGTATCATGTATACATACCAATAAGGTCATGGAAAGATTGTTTGGTTCAAATGGGTAAAGATTGGGTTGAAAATGGGAGAAATCTTCATAGATTTTAATTGAAGATTTGAGGCTCGAATTGATGTCGGATTTTGATGAAATTTGTATGGTTGGACTCGTAGTTGGATGGGCGTTCATATTCAGTAACTTTTTTCGGGTTCCAAGATGTGGGGCCCATGGGCATTTTGAGTTAATTTCGGAATTTTCGTTAAAATATTGATTTCGTTAATTAGATGAGTCTATTATTGTTGTATTTATGATATGTAATTGTTTTTTGCTAAATTTGGGCCATTCAGAGCCGGATATTCATGGAAAAGGCATTGTGACCGATTGATTGAGCTTAGTTCGAGGTAAGTGGCTTGCCTAACTTTGCGTGGGGGAAATCCCCTTAAGATTTGGAACTATTATGCTATGTGAGCGTCGTGTACGTGAGGTGACGAGTACGTACACGGGCTATTGTATAAGATCCGATTTTCTTGCCGAGCAGTAACATATTTTCTTATTATTTTGAGTTATACCATTTTAATAAATACTAATCTATTTTTATTCTTAAGTGAGTTATTCCAATATGTGCACCGATCATGTTTAGTCTAATACAACATGTCTACGTATCTTAATTGTTTATGTGAATTATGTGCAGCATGCTTAGTGAATTTTCATGCTTCTTCCCTGACTGGTACTTATGCTAAATTGTAAGAATTGCGTGATGTAGTTGTATTTCTATCACTCGCGCTACATATTTACTTTGGGACTACGGAACGGTATTCCGGGAGATTCCCCTGCATATTTACTTTGGGACTACGGAACGGTATTCCGGGAGATTCCCCTGCACATTTACTTTGGGACTACAGAACGGTATTCCGGGAGATTTCCCTACATATTTACTTTGGGACTACGGAACGCTATTCTGGGAGATTCCCCTGCATATTTACTTTGGGACTACGGAACGGTATTCCGGGAGATTCCCCTGCACATTTACTTTGGGACTACAGAACGGTATTCCGGGAGATTTCCCTACATATTTACTTTGGGACTACGGAACGCTATTCTGGGAGATTCCCCTGCATATTTACTTTGGGACTACGGAACGGTATTCCGGGAGATTCCCCTGCACATATACTTTGGGACTACAGAACGGTATTCCGGGAGATTCCCTTGCACATATACTTTGGGACTACGGAACGGTATTCCGGGAGATTCCCCTGCACATTTACTTTGGGACTACGGTACGGTATTCCGGGCGATCCCCCTACTCATTTACATTTGGGACTACGAGACGGTATTTAGGGAGATTCCCTGTTGTGTTTCTATGTACTGAGCTGTTACCTTCTATGATTCCATTATTGTTAAATTTCAGCCTTTATTTTATTTTGGTATCACACTCTATATTGTTTATTTATATAATTACCAGTAGGGCTCTGACCTGACCTCGTCACTACTCGACCGAGGTTAGGCTTGGCACTTACTGGGTACCGATTGTGGTGTACTCATACTACTCTCTGCACATAGTTTTCGTGTGCAGATCCAGGTGCACATTATCAGTTGCACTATCAGTGAGTCGGGACAGCTTTGGAGACTTTAAGGTATATCTGTCGCGTTCGCAGACCTCGGAGTCCCCTTGTACTCTTTCTCATGTCCATTATCTTCTGTATTTTTCCTTGTTAGACTTTGATGTATAGAGACACTAGATTTTTCCTTCTGTAGTTTGTGATTCACGATGTTCGGGTTTTGGGATTTGCTGTGTATTTTTGAACGGTTAAGTGTTAAAATTATGTTTTCATTTCATTATTTCGCAAATGTTAGACTTACCTAGTCGTAGAGACTAGGTGCTCTCACGACATTATACGGAGGGGAAATTTGGGTCGTGACAAGTTGGTATCAGAGCTCTAGATTCATAGGTGTCGTGAGTCACAAACCGGTTTAGTAGAATCTCACAGATCGGTACGGAGACATCTGTACTTATCTTCAGGAGGCTATGAAACTGTTAGGAAAATTTCACTACTTTGATTCCTTGTCGTGCGAAAATTGTTGACTTCAAAGATTCTAAACTTCTAAATTCTATTCTCTCACAGATGGTGAGGACACGTACAAGCGGATCTGATGACCAGGCACTCGCGCCCCCTGCTAGAGCCATGAGAGGTCGGGGCAGGGGTAGAGGTCGAAGACGTCCATGTGGTGCAGCCACAGCACCCGCACGAGCTGCTACAAAGGAGCCCCCAGTAGCTCAAGCTGGAGGGCAGACACCTGAGATACATTTTCCTGCACCAGCCCTCCAGGAGACTCTAGCCCAGTTTCTAAGCATGTTCAGTACCTTAGCTCAGACTGGATTGATTCCACTTGCTCCTGCCACATCTCAGGCCGGGGGAGGAGCACAGACTCCCGTCGCCGGTACTCCAGAGCAGCGGGCTCAGGTCAACCAGGTTCCAGAGATTGTACCAATGCAACAGGTAGCTCCAGCTCAGCCCGAGGTTAGGGCAGCAGCTTCTGAGGTGGAACAGCTCAGACTTGAGAGGTACAAGAAGTACCACCCACCTACCTTCAATGGATTGGCTACAGATGATGCTCAGGATTTTCTGGAGGAGTGTCATTGTATTCTACGTACTATGGGCGTAGCGGAGACGAGCGGGGTTTCTTTTACCATATTCCATCTTAGAGGAGCAGCTTATCAGTGGTGGCATGCTTATGAGTTGAGTAGTCCGGCTGAGGTAGCTTCGCTTACATGGACTCAGTTTTCGGACATGTTTTTGAGAGAGTATGTCCCTCAGAGCCTCAGAGACTCATGGCGCACGGAGTTTGAGCAGCTGCGTCAGGGGGCTATGACTGTGTCAGAGTATGCAGTTCGCTTCAGTGATTTGGCCTGACATGCACCAGCCTTAGTTGCCACAGTTCGAGAGAGGGTTTGACGGTTTATTGAGGGTCTCCATCCTAGCATCCGGAGTAGTATGGACAGGGAATTGGAGATGGATATTTCTTATCAGCATGTTGTGGGTATTGCCAGGAGATTCGAGGGCATGTTTGCTCGGGATAGAGAGGACAGGGAGGCCAAAAGGTCTCGAGAGGCTGGTTATTATTTGGGAGCTCGTGCCCCAGCAGCTCGCCATGGTAGGGGTTATGTGTGCCGCCCCGTTCATTCAGCCCTTCCAGCCTCCAGCAGTGTTCCAACTCCTTCTAAACCCCAGGAGCCTTATTATGCACTGCCAGTATCTAGTATGCCTCCTGCACGGGGTGTTCCTAGCGGCCAGTCCAGCAGACCTGGCCCGAGCTAGTCACAGTAGCCACGCCCTCTCAGATCTTGTTTTGAATGTGGCGACACTCACCACATGGTGAGGGATTTCCCCAGGATTAAGAGGGGTGCACCTCCACAGACTATTCAGCCACAACGTGCTCCACCGGGTCCTCAGGCTATGATTACAGCACCAGCTGCCACCCCACATGCTCAACCAGCTCGAGGTGGAGGTCGGGGAGGTAGAGGTCGCCCTAGAGGGGGAGGCTAGGCCAGATATTATGCACTTCTTGCTCGTACAGAGGCAATTGCTTCTGATTCTGTCATTATAGGTATTGTTCCGGTCTGTAGTAGAGATGCGTTGGTATTATTTGATCCAGGCTCTACATATTCTTATGTGTCCTCTTATTTTGGCCCGTATTTGGGAGTATTTCGGGATTCTTTGAGTTCCCCTATTTATGTATCTACTCATGTGGGAGATTCTCTTATTGTGGACTGCGTGTATCGGTCGTGTTTGATTGCTCTTAGTGGTTTTGAGACCAGAGCCGATTTATTATTACTCAGCATGGTAGACTTTGATATTATTTTGGGCATGGACTGGTTGTCGCCCCATTATTCTATTCTTGATTGTCACGCTAAAATCGTGACACTGGCTATGCCAGATTTACCGCGATTAGAGTGGCGAGGTACCTTAGAGTATACTCCCAGCAAAGTTATTTCTTTTCTTAAAGCTCAACGAATGATTGAGAAGGGGTGTGACGCGTATCTAGCTTATATGAGAGATGTCAGTATGGATACCCCTATATTTGAGTCAGTTCCAGTAGTGAGGGACTTTCCAGATATGTTTCCAGCTGATCTTCCGGGAATACCGCCCGACAGAGATATTGATTTTGGCATTGATTTGTTGTCGGGCACTCAGCCCATCTCTATTCCTCCATATCGTATAGCTCCTCCTGAATTGAAGGAGTTGAAAGAGTAGTTACAAGAATTGCTTGATAAAGGCTTCATTCGGCCCAGTGTGTCACCTTGGGGTGCTCCTGTCTTATTTGAAAAGAAGAAGGATGGTTCTATGCGGATGTGTATTGATTACCGCCAGTTGAACAAAGTCACAGTGAAGAACAAGTATCCATTGCCTTGTATTGATGACTTATTTGATCAGTTACAGGGTGCCAGAGTGTTTTCCAAAATTGACTTACGTTCAGGTTATCATCGGTTGAAGATTCGGGAGCCGGATATCCCGAAGACTGCTTTCTGGACCAGATATGGTCACTATAAGTTTCTTGTTATGTCTTTTGGGTTGACCAATGCCCTAACAGCTTTTATGCACTTGATGCACAGTGTGTTCCAACCTTATCTTGACTCGTTCGTCATTGTGTTTATTGACGACATTCTGTTATACTCCTGGAGTCAGGAGGATCACGAGCAGCACCTGAGGACTGCATTTTAGACCTTGAGAGAAAAGAAGTTATATGCAAAATTTTCAAAGTGTGAGTTTTGGCTAGACTCAGTGGCATTCTTGGGTCATATAGTATCGAGTGAGGGGATCCAGGGGGATCCAAAGAAGATTAAAGCAGTGTAGAGTTGGCCTAGGCCATCCTCAGCTACAGAGATCCGGAGTTTTCTTGGTTTGGCGGGGTATTACCGTCACTTTGTAGAGGGATTCTCATCTATTGCAGCACATATGACCAGGCTGACCCAGAAGGGTGCTCCGTTCAGGTGGATAGAGGAATGTGAGGAGAGCTTTCAGAAGCTCAAGACAGCTTTGACTACAGCCCCAGTATTGGTATTACCTACAGGTTCGGGGTCTTATACTATATATTGTGATGCATCGCGGATTGGTCTCGGTGCGGTATTGATGCAGGACGGTAGGGTGATCGCCTACGCGTCCAGACAGCTGAAGGTGCACGAAAAGAACTATCTTGTCCATGACCTTGAGTTAGCAGCTATTGTTCATGCCTTAAAGATATGGCGGCATTATTTGCACGGTGTTCCTTCTGAGATTTACACCGATCATCGGAGTTTGCAACATCTGTTTAAGCAGAAAGATCTTAACTTACGTCAGTGAAGGTGGTTGGAGCTACTTAAGGATTATGATATCACTATTTTGTACCACCCTGGGAAGGCCAATGTGGTGGCCGATGCTTTGAGTCATCGGGCAGAGAGTTTGGGGAGTTTAGCATATCTACCAGCAGCAGAGAGGCCATTGGCGTTGGATGTTCAGGTCTTAGCAAGCCAGTTTATGAGATTGGATATTTTGGAGCCGAGTCGAGTATTGGTTTGTGTGATCTCTCGGTCTTCTCTTTATGATTATATCAGGAAGCGTCAGTATGATGACCCTCATCTGCTTGTTCTTAAGGACACGGTCCAGCACGGTGATGCTAAGGAGGTCACTATTGGAGATGATGGTGCGTTGAGGATGCAGGGCAGACTATGTGTGCCCAATGTAGATGGTTTGCGTGATTTGATTCTCCAGGAGGCTCACAGTTTGCGGTACTTTATTCATCCGGGTGCCGCAAAGATGTATCAGGACTTGAAACAACATTACTGGTGGAGGAGAATGAAGAAGAACATAGCAGAGTATGTGGTTCGATGTCTGAATTGCTAGCAGGTAAAATATGAGCATCAACGACCAGGTGGATTGCTTCAGAAGTTAGAGATTCCGGGGTGGAAATGGGAGCGGATCACTATGGATTTCGTTGTTGGACTCCCACGGACTCAACGGAGGTTTGATGCAGTTTGGGTGATTGTGGATAGGCTGACCAAGTCGCCTCATTTCATTCCTGTGATGACTACCTATTCTTCCGAGAAGCTAGCTCGAATCTACATCCGTGAGATCATCGGGCTTCATGGCATACCGGTATCTATTATCTATGACCGGGGTACGTAGTTTACATCACGGTTCTGGAGAGCTGTACAACATGAATTGGGTACTAGGGTTGAGTTGAGCACAACATTACCCTCAGATGGACGGGCAGTCCGAGCGCACTATTCAGATATTAGAGGATATGCTACGTGTGTGTGTGATAGATTTTAGGGGTACTTGGGACCAACTCTTACCACTTGCAGAGTTTGCTTACAGCAACAGTTATCAGTCCAGCATTCAGATGGCACCGTATGAGGCTCTGTACGGTAGGCAGTGTCGGTCCCCAGTGGGTTAGTTTGAGCCCGACGAGGCTAGATTATTGAGTACGGACTTGGTTCAGGATGCCTTGGCAAAGGTGAAGGTGATTCAGGATAGACTTCACACAGCGCAGTCTAGATAGAAGAGTTATGCGAATCGGAAGGTTCGCGAGGTAGCATTCATGATTGGAGAGTGAATCTTGCTCCGGGTTTCGCCTATGAAGGGCGTTATGAGGTTCGGGAAGAAGGGCAAGTTGAGCCCTCTGTATATTGGTCCTTTTGAGATACTTAAAAAAATTGGAGAGGTGGCTTATGAACTTGCTTTGCCACCTAGTCTATCAGGTATTCATCCAGTGTTCCATGTATCCATGCTCCGAAAGTATGTCGGGGATCCGTCTCACATTTTGGATATCAGTGCAGTACAGCTGGATGGTAATTTGACTTATGATGTGGAGCCGGTGGCTATTTTAGACCGGCAGGTTCGAAAGCTAAGGTCAAAGAACATAGTATCAGTGAAGGTGCAGTGGAGAGGCCAGCCAGTCGGAGAAGCTACTTAGGAGATTGAGCAGGAGACGCGGAGTAAATACCCACACTTATTTGAGACTCCAGATATTATTCTAAACCCGTTTGAGGACGAACGTTTGTTTAAGAATGGGAGATTGTAACGACCCGACCCGTCGTTTTGAGTATTATAACCTTGTTTTCCCACTTACTGCTCAATTTATGCTTTACATTTGTTATGTAACTTGCCGGGGGTAATTGGTTCGGGTCTGGTGAGATTTTTTGAATAATTTGGAATACCAAGTTCTAAGGTTTCGAAATTTAGTTGAAAAGGTTGACCAGATGTTGACGTATGTGTAGTGACCTGGAAAGTTTTGCTAAGAAAATTAAGTTTTTGTGGCGTCGAGGTAGATCAAATAGTACAAAGGTTGTAGAAATTTCTCGCCACGAGCTTGCTCGTCGCGGCTCGGACCTTTTGGGTTGAACAATGCACCGGGAAGTAAAGAAAACTTTTTGGAAGAAAAATACATTTTTGCGGTCCATTATGAGACCGCATAATCACTCTGCGGGCCGCATAATGGCCTCACAAGTGAGGCAGAAGAGGGCCAGTTTGGATGAAATCTGCGGTCGATTATGCGACTGTATAACTGTTCTGCGGTCACTATGCGACTGCAGAACAGGTATGCGGGCCGCATAGTGACCGCATACACAAGCAGATATTTGCCAATTTTGGACACCGATTATGCGATCGATATGCGATCCGCATAACCATTATGCGGCCGCATATGCGATCGCAGAACCTATTCCGGAGCTTCATGTTTTTGATTTTATAAACCTGACCTCATTCTTATAAAACACTATTGGGGGTCATTTTGAAGGGTTTCATCTGATATTTTAGAGAGAGGTGAGAGAATTTTAGAGAGAGAAAGTGAAGACTTAGTCATTTATCCATTAATTTCTTGTTCAAGGTTTGAAGATTTCACAAGGATCTTGCTAGGGCTTTAAAGAGGTAAGAATTTCTTTCCTCAATTCTTCAATTTCGGGTTTGGAGTAAAGATGGGTGATTTATAGTATGATCTTGAGTGTAAGAGTATTATGTATACATACCAATAAGGTCATGGAAAGATTGTTAGGTTCAAATGGGTAAAGATTGGGTTAAAAAGGGTAGAAATCTACATAGACTTTAATTGAAGATTTGAGGCTCGAGTTGATGTCAGATATTGGTGAAATTTGTATGGTTGGACTCATAGTTGGATGGGCGTTCATATTCAGAAACTTTTTTGGGGTTCCGAGACGTAGGGCCCACGGACGATTTTGAGTTAATTTCGAAATTTTCATTAAAATGTTGATTTCGTTAATTAGATGAGTCTATTATTGTTGTATTTATTATATGTAATAGCTTTTGGCTATATTTGGACCATTCGGAGCCGGATATTCATGGGAAAGGCATTGTGACCGATTGATTGAGCTTGGTTCGAGGTAAGTGGCTTGCCTAACTTTGCGTGGGGGAAATCCCCTTAAGATTTGGAACTATTATGCTATGTGAGCGCCCTGTACGTGAGGTGACGAGTACGTACAAGGGCTAGTTGTGTAAAATTCGATTTCCTTGCCGAGCAGCAACATATTTTCCTGTTATTTTGAGTTATACCATTTTAATGAATACTAATCTATTTTCATTCTTAAGTGAGTTATTCCAATATGTGCAGCTATCATGTTTAGTCTAATACAACATGTCTACGTATCTTAATTATTTATGTGAATTATGTGCAGCATGCTTAGTGAATTTTCATGCTTCTTTCGTGATTGGTACTTATGCTAAATTGTAAGAATTATGTGATGTAGTTGTATTTCTATCACTCGTGCTGCATATTTACTTTGGGACTACGGAACGGTATTCCGGGAGATTCCCCTACATATTTACTTTGGGACTACAGAATGGTATTACGGGAGATTCCCCTGCATATTTACTTTGGGACTACGGAACGGTATTCCGGGAGATTCCCCTACATATTTACTTTGGGACTACAGAATGGTATTACGGGAGATTCCCCTGCATATTTACTTTGGGACTACGGAACGTTATTCCGGGAGATTCCCCTGCATATTTACTTTGGGACTACGGAACGGTATTCCGGGAGATTCCCCTGCACATTTACTTTGGGACTACAGAACGATATTCCGGGAGATTCCCTTGCACATTTACTTTGGGACTACGGAACGGTATTGTGGGAGATTCCCCTGTATATTTACTTTGGGACTACGGAACTGTATTTCGGGAGATCCCCCTGCTCATTTACGTTTGGGACTACGAGACGGTATCTCGGGAGATTCCCTGTTGTGTTTCTGTGTACTGAGCTATTACCTTCTATGATTCTATTGTTGTTAAATTTCAGCCTTTATTTTATTTCGGTATCACACTCTATATTGTTTATTTATATAATTATCAGTAGGGCCCTGACCTGACCTCGTCACTACTCGACCGAGGTTAGGCTTGGCACTTACTGGATACTGATTGTGGTGTACTCATGCTACTCTCTGCACATATTTTTCGTGTGCAGATCCAGGTGTACATTATCAGTCGCACTATCAGTGAGTCAGGACAGCTTTGGAGACTTCAAGGTATATCTGCCACGTCCGCAGACCTCGGAGTCCTCTTCTACTCTCTCTCATGTCCATTATCTTCTGTATTTTTCCTTGTTAGACTCTGATGTATAGAGACACTAGATTTTTCCTTCTGTAGTTTATGATTCACGATGTTCCGGGTTTTGGGACTTGCTGTGCATTTTTGAATGGTTAAGTGTTAAAATTATGTTTTCATTTCATTATTTCGCAAATGTTAGGCTTACCTAGTCGTAGAGACTAGGTGTTGTTACGACATTATACAGAGGAAAAATTTGGATCGTGACAAATATAGGTACAAACACTTCGAAACATAGCAGTAGACTAATGAAACACAACATCAAGCAAATTCATCTATTTACTGCAAATTCAGATTTGATTCAACTATAACCAAGTATGTTTCTTTAATTTAATATATTATGAGTCCATAGTCATAAGAAGACTCGAGAATAGGTACGTAGATAAAAAACATAAAGTATAATTCCAATATAAATCTATTTAAGAAATAATATGTCCATTTAGGGTCTAAGGCCAAAAGTTTTTACTTTAACGTTACAAGTTAAAAGCCTCAACGTTAAAGGATCCACAAAGATTATGTTCCCCATTATATGGAATAAAATGGCCAATCTTTAAATATTAATTATCAAAAATGGAAAACATAATGGGCACGTAAATTAATTGTCCTTTGCAGAATCTTATGAACCTTCGAAAACTTTTTAATCCAATCAATATCCGAAACAACCAAGTCGCATACTCAGTCGTAAAGAAAATATTAATTTTAATGGAAAATCATAAGTTCACATACCTTGTGCTCCTGATACCACATGTAAGAATTTTTCATGTTCTAGATTGTGGTTCATAAACAATTTATATAAAATCCTATCAATTATTTAGAACCGTGGAACTATATGATTTTCTCATAAAATATATATACAATAATTTCAATCAAGAAAACTTAACCGAATCCATGATATGTTCTCTGGATGATATTGAGCGGAAACCTTCTTCAGATTTGTTATTCTTGAAAAATAAGTATTTCTCTCTCTTTTCCTTTTTTGTGTTCTTTTCGGAATAGAGTGTGATGGAGTTACATTATTCTTCTTTTAATAGGCAGAGAGAGAGAGAGGGACCATCCCACTTTCCATCAAAGTAGGTTAGTGGGGAGTTATAATCATAATTAACTTTCCCTAATTTTATCCAAATACTAATTTAAGAAAATATATATTTATTAAACCAAAATATTTCATAAGCCGCACGTGGGCCATATTTTACAGGTGGTGCCTTTGATAATATTGTTATTGTTTACATTAAGATAAAAAAGTTTTAATAGAAACTTTAAATCCACCAATATAACGGTCTTACGAAGCTTTACCTTTTATCAAGCGGTCTCTTTATTTTCGATGGTTTGACTATTATTATTATTCCCACAAAAAAAAAATCTTAGTAAAAAATTATTTCGTTTTTCTTTTTATACAACATCCATCTTTTTCAAAATAAACTGCCCCATGTAATGGTTTTTTTTTTGTGCGTGTTGGGCAACAGAGTGATATGGGAAGCCATACTTTGTCAAAGGCACACCAAACTTTATTTCCTTCTTGTTTTAAATTTAATTTCTTTTAAATTGTTTCTTTTTCTATTTTATTTGTAGAGCATAGTATATTGCTTAAATTGACTACATTTAAACACTTTCAACTTTTTCTTTTGTTTCTGTTGTCATTTATCTTTTTTTTGATCGAAAGAAAATTTTTATTTCAACCAGTTTTTTAATTTACATCCCCTGCACTTTTGGACTCCAGTAACAGGTCTCGTGACTAAGCCAATAAAATAAGAAGCTATACAACCAAGAGGTTGTCTAACAAGACTACTACTAACAATCGTGGATCTTCTCTATCTTATTTGCTATGGTTTACAATTAGGATAACTATTCAATGTGATCAATACATGTTTCCATTTACATTTATGTTGCCCTGTTATGTACACTTGTATGGTAATGTCTTTAGCTCTGTCTGTGGCCTCTCTTTTCTGGTTCTGAAATCTTTTATCATTACGTTCCATCTAGATATGGTATATTGCTGCTGCAAACACCACTCCTAGGATTGTCTTTTTTGGGTTCCTATTATTAACATTGGCAGATAACCACTTCACCTCAGCTTCCCAGTTGCAACACTTCTTTGATATCTTAGCCATCCTAGCATTCCTTTCCATAAGCTTTGTGAGTATGGACATTCAAAAAACAAGTGATCATGTGTTTCTTCTATATCTCTTTCACATAATACACATGATTGAGACACTTGAATTCACCACTTTGCCAATCTGTCAACAGTAGCCAGCCTTCTTTGTATTGCCATCTATAAAATAAATTGATGCTTTGGCAGAATTCCAGTCAACATGACTAGTGATTTTCATTGAACTTTAGGATACATTGGAAGAGCATGTAGATAGGCCTTCTTAATACTAAATTTTCTGTTCAGAGCAAAAGACTCTATGACTGTTAAGTTAGTAGCCCACCATTCTCTCGCAGTGAATAGTTTCCTTATCAACCAACTAGCCTGCTTTGGAGTATCCATGATAGTAATATCCTTCTATTTTATGTAATGACTGTGGATCCATCTAATCCATAGTTTATCCTTCTTTGTCATTATAGCCCATAGGAGTTTAGTCAAAGTAGCCTTATTCCATATCTCATAGTTGATAATATTCAGACCCCCGGCAGCTCTTGGTTTGCACAGTGTTTCCCAAGCAATAGGAGCTCTGTGAGCATTATCATGTCTTCCAGTCCACAAGTAGGTCATGCATATACTATTGACAAGCTTAATAACTTTCTTTGGGATAAGGAAAACATGTGCCCAATAGGTCTGCATTTCAAACAGGACACTCTTAATGAATTGTAATCTTCCAGCGTAGGACAGAAACTTTGATGTCCACCTTCTGATCCTATCCACAATCTTCTCAATTAGTGGCATGCATTGATGAATAGTGAGTTTCTTTGTGGATAAAGGAACTCCCAAGTACTTAAATGGTAGATTGCCTATTGTTAAATGTAACTCTCCTAGCATTTTATCTTTGAAGTCGATAGGCACTCCTGCTATATATAGTGAACTCTTTTCCAGATTTGCTTGTAGCCCAGAAACAGTAGAAAAGTGAACAAAAGCTCCCATCATTAGCTTTATGGATACTTTATCTGCTCTACAACACATCAGTAGATCATCTGCAAAGCAAATGTGTAGGACATGTAATCTTGCACATTTAGGATGGAAGTTAAAGTATCGATTCTGAATGAGTGTCTTCAAAGATCTGTTCAGGTACTCCATTGCCAGCACAAACAAATATGGAGATATTGGGTCTCCCTGCCTTAGCCTCTTCCTTGCTTCAAATTTGTCCGTTAGTCCACCATTCAATAGTAATGTATAACTAACAGTAGTTATACACTCCATGATTAATGTTACCATCTTATATGGTACCCCAAACTCAAGCAGTATTGATCTCAAGAAACTCCATTTAACTGAGTCATATGCTTTTCTAATATCCACCTTAATCATGCATCTAGGAGAAACTGCCTTTTGAGTGTACCCTTTAATCAGTTCATGAGCCATTATAATATTGTCAAGGATATTTTTCCCTTCTATGAAGTCAGATTGTGAAGGTCCTACCAATAAATCCACAACTGGTTTAAGCCTAGTTGTAAGTACCTTACCAATGATCTTGTACAGTGTAGAAAAACAAGCAATAGGCCTAAACTCTTTCACATAAGTAGGACTCTGAACTTTGGGCATCAAAGTAACTGTAGTGCAGTTAATTTCTTTCAGTAGTCTGCCAGTTTCAAAGAATTTTTGTACTGCTTCTGTGACTTCCCCTCCAATGATTGGCCAAAATTCTTTAAAGAATTCAGCAGGGTATCCATCAATACCAGGTGCCTTGTCACTAGGGAGACTTTGCACAATCTGACTTATTTCTTCTGGTGTTACAGGCTGTAACAGTTGTTGTTGTTGATTCAGAGTTAGACAAGGACCATTTCTTGCTATATTAACATCAATTCCTGGCAATTCATCTGCTGCTTTACACAGTAGTTATTGAAAGAACTAAGTAAATTCCTTTTGTATCTGCTTAGGCTCAGTGATCTTTATCAGTTGTTCATTATAGATACAGATAACCTTGTTTCTTGTTTGTCTGGCTCTCATATAAGCATGAAAGTATTTAGTGTTGCAGTCTCCTAGTTTGATCCATGTGGCCCTTGACTTCTGCCTCATTATTTGTTCCTGAATTGCTTCCCATTTCTCTATAAGTGACAAGGTCTTCCTTTCCTCTTCAATGAGTAAATTGTTGAAATAATCTTCATTGAGCTTCCCCTGCACCTCTTTCAATGTGTCTCTCAGTTGGATTAGCTTTTGATCAACTGAGGAGTGTTCCTGCTGAAGGCCTCTAGTTTGTAGCTCTACTAACTTCAACTTCCTCCAAATTGAATACATTGTATGACCTTGAATCTGTTGACTCCAAGTAACCTGAACTACTTATTTATACTCTTGTAGTTACATAACCGTAGATAGTAACCTAAAAGGCCTTTTCACTTTTATCTTATCAACATCAGTATTCATCATTATAGGAGTGTGATCTGAGCAACCTAGTAGCATGTAGATGGACTCCACCCCATTATACTCATTGAACCAATCAGCATTCCCAAAAGCCCAGTCTTTATGACTATAAATTCTAATCTTTTCATCCCTCTTATTGCTCCATGAGAATCTGCATCCTCCTTTTGTGATTTGTCCCGCTCCAATATCATCAAGACAACTTTGAAAGTCAGTCATTTCTGTTTGATGAACTGGAATTCCATTCACTCTGTCCTCCACATGTAGCATATTATTAAAATCTCCTATTATGAGACAAGGTCCATTACTTTGCATATTCCTCAAGCTTCTCCGGAGTGGAATTCTGTGTTGCACAGTATGTAATCCATATACAAAGGTTATGTAGCTGGTAAAGGATGAATTCTTATC
Source organism: Nicotiana otophora (assembly GCA_000715115.1). Lineage (NCBI taxonomy): Eukaryota > Viridiplantae > Streptophyta > Magnoliopsida > Solanales > Solanaceae > Nicotiana > Nicotiana otophora. The sequence goes on from AWOL01S0057599.1 coordinate 29,486, forward strand.
CTTAACTAGGCAGTGTATCATCTGATCTGAGCCATCCAGTATTGTTACTTGAACATTTGCTACTTTTCACCCTATCCAGATTCTACCATTAGGTGCATAAGTATAGTTATCTTTGAATTGCCAATCAGCGCCCATCTTTCTCTGAATTGCCTTTGATATTTGTTGTTTCACTCTAGTCTCTAGACAAGCTATCATATCTACCTTATTCGTCAACAAGAACTTTTTGAATTCTCGTTGCTTATAGGACTTATTCAGTCCTCTTATATTCCAGGACATAACAATCATGGAGAATTATGATTAATAGGATTGCACCCATTTGCCCTTTGGACTTCTTCATTACTAAAGGACTTCCCCTGCTGTCTTTCATTTGATGGCCTTTCCAGTATTGTTAGGGGAGCAAATGCATTTCTTCTAGCTAGCTCCTCATAATTGATCTCCTGATGATTTGTTTTGCCAGCTGATCCTTGAGTAACCACTGCCTGTTTGCCTTTACTAGTGACCTGTATCTCTACTACTGTCTCTTGTTGTATAGGTTCCTCCTGAGGCAGAATCAGCGTGCTATTGTTTCCTGCATCTGTTGCTTTAGGTTTCCATTCCATTTTTGTTCTCTTCTTTCTTCTTCTTTTATGTTGTTTTGGTTCCTCATCATGTTGTGTTGCTTGTTGACACTCACCAGTACTATGACCAAATATGTTGCAATCCAAGCAAAACAAAACTTCGATTTCCATTCAAAATCTACTCTCTGCATCCAGCTCCTCCCATCTAGCTTTTCTATGATATTTCCTCTGGTAATGGCTGTGTGATGTCCATTTCAACAAGTATTCTAGCATATGAAATCCTTTCACATTCTGCGATTAGCTTATCAGTGCAAATAGGTTTGCCTAACAGACTAGCAATCCTACCTAGGTTTTCCTCAGCCCAACACTAAACAGGCAGCCCAGGTAAATTGACCCATGCAGGAACTATCCTCATAGATTCATTTTGAATCTGAAAATCCGGATCCCAATCCTTCAATACCATAGGTCTGCTATTGAAGGTATAAGGGCCATTTTGCACAATTAAGTTTTTGTCCTCCACATATTCAAATCTGAAAATGAAATACCCGTCGTCATGCAGAAGGACCGTATGTGTCGTGACTAGATTCCAAACGCCATAGATGAATTTGAGCATCTCCTTGAACGGCGGATTTCCCCCTAGAACATATCCAATCAAAGTTGTTTTCCATCGCTGGCATTGTTGTTCTAACTCCTTTGGGTTTAACTTGGCCGTTTTCACTCCATCATTCACTACCGGAGGGTAGAACTTCAATTGCATGCCTTATGTTTGAGCTCTGTTGTCTTTCACTACCTCTGCCATGGTCTGCTTTGTACTTTGAGACCTAGTTGAGTAGGTTAATTTTCGCGCCGTTGTAAGCATTCCTGGTTCCATTACTTGTGATTCACCCTTCTCCTTTTCCGGTGGTGCTTGCATGATAGTAGGGGCACTCCCCATGCCTGGCAACCAATGTAATAGTTGCATTGGGGCTAATTTCTGGGGGGATACCACTTTCCGGTGTAATTAATCTAGTCATAGTGTCAATTGGAAGAGGTGATTGTGTAGGGAGATGAAGATTATTACGGTGAGCCATTCTGATCGGCGAGGCTAGCTACCTTGCTCAAGGATCACCGGTGTTTCTCTCTCTACATTCTCTCGTCCTTCAAAATGTGTTGCTCAGCTAATTGACGGTTGTCATTTATCGACCCACAGCTACCTCCAGATAAGTCTTGGGCCGAATTTAATATGAAAGAAAACAGTTTGCTCTTGTTTTAATCATTCCTCACCGTTAAATTGTGTTAAATTCTAAAACATCTTTTTCAAAGAAAATCTAATGGTTTCTCACCCGTCAGTACTATCGCCATTACTCTCTGATTTAGCATCTATTAAAGTTTATACCTTGACGCTTCTAACAATTAAGATATTTCGCCATCAAATAAATCTATTTATTTATATAAAAATGACGAAAAATTTAAAAGACGAAAAATAAATGAAATTCTGGGAGGATATCCAAACACAGGGAGTTAACTGTATGACAATAGATTCAAAACGAAAGCAGTAAAACCTTTGACACATCAAGCTTGCCATCAGATGGCGAATAAATATTTGGTAATGAAGTTAACAGGAATCAGTTTTTCATCCCATCCAATTTTTACATCCAAATGCAACTAACGAATGTTCTTCCCACACGATTGGCTCCATTCACGAACCACAGCAAGAAGACTTTTGGGCAGCTTGACCAGAAGTTCCTGCCTGATCCGATTGGTTGATCCTGATTGCCTGAGGCTGCACGAACCGAGACAACATATTCATCACGAGATGAAGTAATAATAACAACACATTCTAGAGCTCAGTAGAAGTTGATAACTTTAGTCCATTGAAACAATAGAATAAAGAAAAGAAATATCTCTGTACCTCAGTCTTGGAATCAGATTCTGAAAGCCTTTGCTTGATATCCCTAGCAATTGAAAAGAAAACTTCTTCCACATTCATGTTTGTCTTTGCACTCTGCAGCAGATTTTATCATTTATAAGCGACCGAACTTACTCCATCCGGCAGAAAATTTCGATCTCAACATCAGAAAAACTTGGACTTACTGTTTCAAAGAACTTAATGCCATATTCATCAGCAAGAGCTTGACCCTTGGAAGTTGGAACAGCCTAGATAGGAAAAAAGGAATAATATCAACAGCATCTAATGGAAACTGTGTGCATCAGAAAATAAGTACCTGATCAAAGGAGTGAGAAAAACCAAGCAAATTAGTTATACAAACAGACTACGGGAGGAGGTAAAATTTCCATAGGTTGGATGGATGCCCAAGGTTCCATAGAGAGGTGAATGCCCATTATAGAACTAGCCATATTCAGGAAGATGAGAAACTCCAACAGTGACAATTTCATAATCACAATAACCTACCCTTTTGCTTTCGTCCATATCAGCCTTGTTCCCAACCAAAATCTTATTGACATTGTCAGAAGCATGCTGCTCTATGTTGCGAATCCAGTTCCTGATGTCTGAATGATTCAGTTAAACATTAAATAATAAGTTAAATCTGCCTCACCAATGCTAGATTTGGGCATGAAGCTGCAAATCAGACCATAAAACCAGCTAAAGCTTGAAATTTGGAAACAAAATTATCACATCTCTGCTGCAAAAGAAAACCTAAATGGTGCTGAAGGACAGAACATTTGACATAAGCAGGACGCTAAAGCAAGATAGTGAGAGAATTTACTATTGAAAGATGACTCGTCCGTGACATCGTACACCAGCAGAATACCCATGGCTCCTCGATAATACGCTGTGAACAACAAAATTCAAACTTGATTGAGAGGCACACATTGAAAATGAAAAATGAACTTCACATTTGAACAGACCTTCTAATTCAATTCAATCTCCTAGCAATTTAGTCCAAGAAGTTTGTACAGGGGTGGACTTACGTAGCCGAAGGGGGTCATCAACTGAGTCCCCGTCATCAAAAAGTTTCTGTGTTATATGGTATAGTACATTTTGAAAAATAGAAGTACGTGTATATACATGTTATTAAATCCCCTTGATACAAGGATTCTCTCCACAACAATGTTCAAGGAGATTCAAGATCTGTATGAGATCTTGTATACCAATCCCATAACCACCATTTCCCTGCCTGGCTTTTCTTGGACCCCTTAATGAAAATCCTAGGTCTGCTCCTAGCTTGCACCATAACTAAGTACTCTCTCTATTCCAATTTATGTGGCACTTTCCACTTCTCGATCCACACTATGTGAACTTTAACAAGTATTTTAAAATATAATTTTTCATCATACTGACATGAGAAGATTTGCAACTCACAGTACTTTTCATATGGTTTTTGAATGTCTAAATTTTAAATTTGAAATATCGAGTTGATCTAATCCAATTTAGCTTCAAATACATACATACATACATACATACATACATACATACATACATACAACCACCCAGTAAACAATTTAGCTTCAAAGAATAGCCAAATTGACCCTCAAGAAACGAAGGGTGCCATATAAATTGGGACAGAGGGAGTACCACTTAAATGTCATGACTTTCACTATTAGCCACCTACAAGATTCAATACAGCCAGTACATGTGATCGCTCAAAACTCAAGTTTTCAAGACAAAAGTTACAAAAAAAGAAGCCCTTGTTTCCTTTCACCAGTGCAAGAAGCTAGCACTCTAGGACATCTGAAGATCCAAAAAAACTTATCTTGTTTCTTTTCACCCTTACAAAAAGTTAGGAACCTATGACATTTGCCAAATACACACTAGATTTAGATATACCTGTCGTGATAGTGCGGAAACGCTCCTGACCAGCTGTATCCCAAATTTGTAACTTAATCCGCTTGCCATCAAGTTCAATTGTTCTTATCTTAAAGTCAATTCTGTAAAAGCAGAGCAATCCTGTAAATTTGGAGGAGGAGAAGAGGAAAATGCAAGGCCGAGAAAAGGTTGAGAGAAAACAGTAAATAGTGCATAAGGTATACAATTTATTAGATTTTTCAAAAATGATGATTCCCAAACTAGACAGTTCATCTAGCTTCCTGCATAAGAGAGCATAATTTTCTACTTTTTTGGCCAAACATTGTTTTTCCTGCTACCAATCAAGATTGATGTGTAACTTTTTCATCAGTTTCTTAATATTCTGCCCTTTATTCGACTAAAAAGAGAGCCTTGTCCAAAATTAAAAAAAACTAACTGCTGACATAATACTGTGGTAATCCCAAAAGATGCATTTTTTGTGTTTGAAACACAATCTAATTAGTACTTCCAGAGGAGGGAGGGAGGGATGGTCGAGGATACAAACCCAATAGTGGTGATGAAACTTGTTGTGAAGGAACCATCTGAGAACCTCAGAAGCAAACAACTCTTTCCCACACCTACAAATAAAACCATCATAAAGTGCAAGGAACTGATAAAAGATGTTATACATAGAAAATATTTCCTTTGTGGCAAATATCGTCCCTCTATTTTGAAAATCAATAACTAACCTACTCAATCATGAATGAAATGAAACTGTTACATTTTCCTTCCAATTCAACCGTGAGCCTCATGTATTTAGAATGAGAGTTTGACCATATTTATCACCAATTTCCCTCTATAAATCTGGACAAAAAGACCATCCTCACTCCTCTCGTTAATATATTTCACATTTTTAACTGTAATACTACTAAAATAAGTATTAAAAAAAGGTCGTGGTCTTAACTTTCATATTCAATTTTTTCCCCTTAGGCTTAAATTAGTTACAAATATATTAACTACAAATACTCTCATGGAAATTTTTATCTTATGAAAAGTTTTTCCCTAAAAAATCTGCATTACCTGAAGTTCAACCTGTAAATAATAGTACTCCTAGTTACTTTCTGAATATAACAACTTACTAGAATTGTATTTCAACTAATTCCACAATTATCATAAGAGGGAACTTTTAAGTTTCAGCTACTTTCTAAAAATTCAAGATTTAATTCGTAATTGAAGATGCAGTTACAGAAGAGGCATGAAGGGGGTGTGGTTGTGGTATAGGGTTCGGTGTTGGTTATAGTGGGAAAAGGGAGAAAATGAAAAGAAAACGAGAAAGGTGTATTGTGGTGTTGGTGTTGTGGGGGGGTGGGTTGG
>AWOL01S0057603.1:7452-48946 GCA_000715115.1 Nicotiana otophora
TCCATATTGGAGAATCGGGTTGCACGCCGCAACAAACTTATTAAAAGTCCATATTGGAGGATCGGGTTGTACGCCGCAACAGACTTATTTAAAAGTCGGCATACATATATGTTGGACGCTGCAATAGAATTGAATGTGAATATATTGTGAGAGAGGGTTGCACGCTGCAACAGAATTGATGGAAATGATAATTGGTTATAATTGCTGAGTTGGCTTCAATCATTATAAATGAGTTACCTGATTTATTTCTATTATTGTTGTTGTTACTAATATTGTGTACAAGTTAATGTAAGTGAAGCGCCTTAGCCTCGTCACTACTTCTTCGAGCTTAGGCTCAACACTTACTAGTACATGGGGTCAGTTGTACTGATACTACACTCTGCACTTCTTGTGCAGAATCAGAGTTGGTCCCATCGGCGTGCCATAGACTAGCTCGGATTCCAGCTACTCGAAGGAGACTTGAGGTATAACTGTATGACGTCAGCAGTTTTAAAGTCCCCGTCTATTTTACTTTAGCTGTGTGTTTATTTTCAAATAACTTCATTTTATTTAGACCTTTATTTGTATTATTCTTGAAGCTCGTGCACTTGTGACACCAATTCTGGGATGGTATTTAGACACTGTTATTTTTATGGATTATTCACTATATTTCATACTTTGCTTCCGTATTTGTTTATTTTATTATTAATAATTTGAAAATTGTTTAAAAATTAGTTAATATTATTCTAACGTTGGCTTGCCTAGCAAGTGAAATGTTAGGCGCCATCACGGTCCGAATATGGAAATTTCGGGTCGTGACAATTACCCTTACCATCCCTCCTTCAAAGATTTGACACAGACCCACTGAATCTACGAGTAAATAGTTTGTGATATAACTATATTAGGTTAGGTTGAAAAGTCAAATGTTTAAAAAGTGAAGCCACTATGTGTCAAATCTTTTCCATGCTTGTTGGCACGTGGTTTCTTCCATTTTGGTTCTTTCATATTTTCTGTCGCAGTTACAATTATTTTCCTCGAAATTGGAGTATTGCGAGCCACATGTAACTTACTTATGTACTTCATTTTTTTATTCCAAATTACCAATAAAGACACATTGATTGAAGTTATAAAGTGACATTATTTGACCAAAGTCACTAGCTAATCGACCACAAATACTGTTGTGATTCAAGACCTATGGTGACGAACAATACCAATAAATTTTCAAAAATTTGCAATTACTTATAAAATGGATTTTAGTCTAAAGCATCACGATTATAGAAGTGCTATAAAAGTTCAATCTTCTCTCCAACCAAATCAGTTTAGCATCTCAAGAGAAAGAAAAATACTGATGAAATTTTATACTCCTATTTCTTGTTAAGTCTTCAAAAACGTTGAAGGTACCAACAAGTAATTTCAATAAGGAATTCGTCATCCTTAGACCATACCAAAGTGCAGGTTAACCATATTTTCAAAGTAGAGGTTACAAAATCTTTACAGAAAGAGAGGTTACACAAAAATTACATGATGCCCAATGCTACAAAACAAAGATGAACTTTACAAAAATAAGTTGCAGATAACCTTCATCTATTACTCTAGCTTAAAGTAGAGCTAGAGCTTCATTAGCAATATCAATGTCACAACAAACTTGAGTAGGAAGAGTTCCCTGAAAAAACCTTTATCTTTCATCACTTCAACCATGTAAGATTGTAGAGTCAGAAACACGTGATTCAACCGTTCAACTTTCATGTCATTAAATGATTGTTTGACTGCATTTACTAACTCGTCAATAGTTTTATGAGCTATTTGATGTTGAAGAGATTGAATAACTCTGAAGAATCCGAGGTCCAACGCATTCAAATCTGGACTGTTAGGAGGTTGAAAGCAAAGCCTAATATCAAATCCATCTTGCCGAGCAGCTTCAATAAATTGCAAGTCATTAATACTAAGGTGAGGTCTCACATTATCTTGTTGGATAAAAATATGAGTATTTGACTGTGAAAGTAGCCATTTTGATCGAATCGTTGGAAGAACTTTTTCAATAAAACAAGTCATAGTGACATCTTTAGTGACTGATAAAATAGGCTTTGTTTCTAAAGTTTCAGCTACTATATTTTTACTATTCCTTTTGACGGGTTCCTTGAACACAAAAGAAAATATTCTTATTTTTCCTGAAAATAACTCAGTTCCATCTTCAGCAAGCCTAGGGCGCGCAACATCATCCATAAACATAACTTTTTGTTATGAAATTTTTACTTTTACAAGATCTATATGGGTTTGGCTCTTGTTCTTCAGAGAGAAGATAAAACTTTTCATTTTTTTTCGACAAAAAGAACCATTTTTCATATATATGAACATAATTAAACATGTCTGAAAATATAGGATTTGAATTTAGCGTACCAGACTCAATCATTGATAGACAAAATTGAAGTCTTGTCTTTTATTTTTCCTCCGTCAAATGAGGCTTTATGGCATTGGTATGTGACCTTATAACTCCCTCTTTGATGCGTCGAAAATTAATTAACGTTGACATATTCATAGCACATTCCAAGGATTGAATATTTGTTCGGCGACAAAGAGGAATTTCTTTTACCATATTAATATCGACATGAATTCGTTTTCTCCCAACTCTGCCTACAATATGCGGAGACACATTTAATAGAGTACCGTTAGCGATACTTAATTTTGTCTGTTGCCAAATTCTTTTTATGGTACTCCTTGAAGTGTTAAATAAAATCACAACTTGCTTTAAAGACCCATGTTTAACAACTCCATTTTTTCTTTCCTTCAAAATCCATTCGGCAATAGCATGACGCTCCTCAATTTTTAGTCGTCTTTTTTCTAATAGTTGAGTCTAATTGCGAGTCACTCATTTGTGTATAATTAATCTCATATGCTAGATAAAATGGGATTAAAGGAAATAATCAGAATGTAAGAGAAAATTAGAAACACCATTAAATAAAAACAGGATTATGAAGAGAAACTGCGAAAGCATAAATGAATAATCTCAAATATCTCTACATAAATAGACTAGCTTTTCACCTAATTAAAAAAGATAATTTTTGGCACCATAAGAATGAAAGAGACACTTTTTTGGTACCACAAGAATTGAAGAAATTTCACATAAAGTTTGTTTAACAGACCTGAGATGCAGAGAAATACACTCAAAAATCTTGGTGTTTACGCACTGGACCTTTGATCTTAGAGTAGCCAGTAGACTCTGAGAATTAGAGAAAAAGTTTTTTGACTTATTTAGTGTGGAAGAGAAGATGAGACATGTGGGTCATATTTGACTTAAGGTGATTTGGCAATAGTCTACTCCTGTTTATTAAACTCTGTGCCCAGTCAAACTACATCATTTAATATGAAATGGAGGGAGTACTATAATTTGGCTTTCTTCTTATTTTTTCCATCTCCAATCCTAGAATCACTTTTTTTGAAAGTTGAAGTGTTTGGCCAAGCTTTTGGAAGAAAAAAGTACTTTTGAGGATATACAGAATTAATTTTGGAGAAGTAGAAAAAAGTAGTTTCTCTCCAAAAATACTTTTTTGAAAAGCACTTTTGAGAAAAATACATTTAGAAGCAGTTTTTAAAAGCTTGGCCAAACACTAATTGCTACTCATAAGTGTTTTTCAAATTAATAGCCAAACACAAACTGCTTCTCACCAAAAGTACTTTTGAGAAAAAGCACTTCTCAAAATAAGTTGATTTTTGTAGCTTGGCCAAACAAGCTATAGGTAGCCAAACACAAACTACTTCTGAAAAGTACTTTTGAGAAAAACACTTCTCAAAATAAGATGATTTTTGCAACTTGGTCAAACAGGCTATATGTAGCCAAATACAAACTATTTATGAAAAATACTTTTAAAAAAAATACTTTTCAAAATATGCTGATTTTAGAAACTTGACCAAATAAGCTATAAATTGGAAACATATACTACAACTTGGCTTTCTTCTTCTTTTTTCGGTGTCTTTCCTTCAATTTCTCTTCTTTCCTTTTTGTTTTACCTTTTCCCATGCTCCTTCTAGTCACTAAGATTCTCTTTTGTTATTTGAAATCAGTTTAATGCTCATCTCCCCAAATTAACGTAATTTTATGGGTTCAATTTTAAGATTTTTAATATTGAACCCATTATATTTTTAAAGTTATGGGTTCATATCTACTATTTTTGTAATTTTAATAAAATTTTACATACAAATTTTACTCCGCGTCGAAAGTTATGGGTTCAGTTGAACCCGTAACTAGTAGGCTGCATCCGCCTCTGATCGTGAGGCAGACCTATGTAGTAGTTAGAGGGGTTACCGGCGTCCATTCAACCGGGTGCCGCCAAAATGTATCAGGATTTGAGGCAGCATAGTTCGACATAAATTTCATGTATATATGTAAATATTTTTTAAATAATAATATTTAGTTGTGACACTCGATATACAAAACATATTTTGATTAACGGCAAAAGTGCATTCCCAATATTCAAATAGTGAGTCCGCCTCTGCACGTCCACTGACAGAGTAAAAATGAAAATATAGTGTATTACATTATCACTGCAGTTTAACGGAATAAAGTAGTGTATTACTTAATATATATTTCAAATTATCTTATAGATTTGTTATGACAAATTACATGTAATTATAATTAAATATAGAAAAATATTATTTAGTATGTCATATAAAATGGTCCGAAAAGTGTAACTTAAATCCTTATAAAAGAATTAGAACCTTAATTTAAAAAGAATGTTAGGTCAGCTCATATGTGACTTCATTCATTAAGTTGTAGTCACAAAAAGATACTAGTACAGCACAAAGGAAGACACCAAAAAAGAAGAATTAAGGGCAGTGGGTCCCATTCACAACAGCCCCCAAATTAATGTACAATTCCACTATCTTTCCACCAAGAAAGGCACCTTCCCTTCAATTACTCTCTTTTTCCTCTTAACCCTCACTCTGTGTGTGTGTGTGTTTGTGAGGCCCTTTCCCCACTCCATAACCACTCTTTTTCTTTGAACAACAAAAACATAGCCCTTTACACTTTACAGTCAACTCTTTACCCATCTTCTGTCCCTTTGTTTTGTCCCTTTTGTCTCTCACCAAACCTTTCAATTCTTGTGTAATATTTGTATTTTCCTAACATTCTTGCCCCTTTTTTGTTTTTCTTTTTTTAAAAAAAAGTTCTTGTAAATTCTTGAATGTCAGAGCTAATGAAGAACAAGTGCTAACATTTTGAACCAGAAAGGTGGCAAAGTTTCTATATTTTTGAGTGTTTTACTTTTTTTTTCCTTCTAAATTGACTCATATTTGGAGAAAAAAAGTGGGTTATAGTTTTTGGGTGTTTTCGAAAGAAGGGAGAAATTTCTTGTTTTGTTTTCTCTTCTTTCCCATTTTTTGTATTTCCTCAAGTATTATTGCCTTTTTTGTGAATGAACCTTTTTGATACTTGTAAATCTAGAATGTTAGGGCTAATGAAGAACCACTACTGAAAATTTGTACGTCTGATATTTGGGGAAAAAAGTGGGTTAATTGGTGTTTTTGGACAAAAGGGGAGAAAAATTATCTCTCTGCTTTGAGTTGAGTGGAAGTGAAAGTGTGAAAAAGTGAATAATGGTGAGGAAACATGGATGGCAGCTACCAGCACACACCTTTCAGGTCTGATTTCTGTTGATAATTGCTTTCCAATTTGATAATAATTGTCCGTCTGATTGCTCTATTAGTAGTGATTACTCATTGATAGTAGTGACCTACACTTCTGGTTCATTCTATGGTAAGTTGTGAAATTTGAGGAGTTCAGTTGTTAAGAAGGTGCAAGTAGCACTCATTGAGGATAGAGAGAGAGTCCTTTGAGATGGTTTGGTAGGACATCAGCCTACAGATGCACCAGTCCGTAAGTGTGAAACTATGGTGAGTGAAGGTGATAATAGGGGACGGGTAGACCTAAAATTATATGGAAGTAAGTTGTCTCAAAAACCTACAAGCAAAAGATGTATACACACACACACACACACTCTTATTTTTTCACTTTTATTTATTTGGTATTGATGATAACCTGAGTTGAGCTTAAATGAAGTAGTGAGGATGCATATTGCGGATCCAAGCTTGTTTGGGACTGAGGCGTGGTTGTTGTTGTAGTTGTAGTAGTTAAGACTTTTTCAGCAATTATATTGTGCACAGCTATGAGGATTAGAAATTGTTTTATGGTCTATCCTTCTAAGGTGGTTTTTCTGTTTTTATACATTAATGAAATAAAGCTCATGAAGAAAGGAGATACAACAAATGTAGCTTAAGGCAACTATACTGTCAATGGTTAATAATAAGCATAGGCTATGTCTTTTGAAATTTCAGGTTGCCAACCTTCGCAAAGGACATTGATATCACTAAGGATAAATGCAAATCCTAGATGAGTTTGTTTGGATTAAGATGCTATTGAAGTTTAACTTGAGAACAACTAGGAATTTGTAATATGAAACTTGGTTAACTTGAGAACAACTAGGAATTTGTAATATGAAACTTGGTTCCTTTTTCAAAAGTTTGCAAGTTTTCCCCATAAAGAAGAGAAGGACGAATAACTTGTCAATTTTGGCGACCTCTTGGCACTGATGATCTTTTTTCGGATAGGTTAATCCCCAGCAGTTGGAAATTAAGAAATGGATTTAGGAATATTTAAATGAAGGGAAATGGTCAATATTAGTTAAGGACAACCTTTAGGTAATTCACATTCTTGAAGTAGAAAAAGAAATGCATCATGTTTCTGACATTCAGGAAACTTGTGAGTTGTGACAATGGAAAATTAGTTTTTCACCATATAATCCTGACATTGCTCGGTAATTTAGTTTACAGATCTCAGTTTTTCTTTCTTTTGCAACCATTGTAAATGTTCAGTGATTTTCTATCATAATGTAATGGCAATGGCCTTTCGAATTTGGCTTAGTTGTGTAAACTACTTCAGTTGTGCCTGTGCAATATGTGGCCTAAATGTTGGACTCTTGATTTTGCAGGTTGTTGCTATAACTGTATTTTGCTTGTTAGTAGTCGCATTTTATGCTTTCTTCTCCCCTTTCCTCGGAGGACGCATTTGGGAGTATGCTTCAATCGCAGTTTATTCACCAGTGGTATGTGATACGAGTAATTTTATACGTATCTGCTATATATGCATCTCTTGCATCTGTTTTCTTTAGCTGTCAGTTTAGAAAAAGACAAACAAAATCTTGAGCATTTGGTCTTGAAAGGCTTTTTGGAAAGTATCGTCTAGTTGGTCATTTTTCTGAACTTCAATTATGTGTATCTGGATCTTCATCCATCATTTGGCTAAATGCTATTATTCTCATCCTAGTGTTGCTGGACATTGTTGGGACGACCGTGGAGAACCTGCTCTGATTCTATTACGTGTCTCTGATCTTCATTCATTATTTTTGCATGCTAATTTGTCCTAATCTATGTGACAAGCTCTCTGTTTTTGGACATCCCCAAAATATGACTATTTGGTCAAATTCAAATGAATCGTGATATGATGTTTCTTCAATGAAACAAACTTTTAAAATGGAAAAAAGGACTTCGAAAAAAAATTCATTCTATTACTACCATATTATAAATCAAAATAGCTTCTTAATCTCCATGTCTCGTCAAATATTGGTTAAAATCAGTGTTATTTTGTAAATTTATCTAACTAAGGTTACTTGATCCTTATGTCATATTGCAGGCATTGCTTGTTTTTGTTCTTTATGTTCGGAGTACTGCAATCAATCCTGCCGATCCAGGCATTATGTATAAATTTGATTCTGGACGAATGAATAACACCAACTCAAATCATGGATTGTCTGCAAGAGATCTGCCTGGGAAATTTGATGAACATAGTAATGATGCACGTTCTTCTCTGTCGTCAGCTTCAAGAAGTTCCATTGGCGCTGCTAACGCTATCAAGAAAGGTCGACTAGAAGCAGAGAGATTAGATAAGCAAGTGGTTTCTTTGAATAGAAAGTCTTCTTGTTGTAGGATTGGAGGAGTCTTTTGCTTTTTATTTGTACATGAGGATTGCCGCAAAACAGATGGAGCTGCTGAGGAAGTGGCAGGTGAAGATGCTCTGTTTTGCACATTGTGCAATGCTGAGGTAGATAATTTTTTCTTTTTTGTGATGATTTTATCCCGTGCTTTTCACCATTTGAGATGGGCATAGTTTGAAGCTTGCATGATACCCTAGTTGCGGAAAGTAATGCATGGAAAGTTGCTCTTAGTGTGTTTCATAAGCCACAAGAGCAAACATTTCCATAAGTCGATAAAGGCTTGGATGCACATTTTAGAATTCACATGTATAACAGCATAAGATTGAAAACAACCTTACTGTCGTGGATGAAATATGTTGATGCAATGGTATTATGCCGATATCTTAATATCATATGTAATATGTGGGAAAACTATATCTATGCGTGCAACTTAACATATCATTGACGATGACACTGAATGGGGATTCAAGTCAGGAGATGGACTGGGAATTGTCTTTCTTGCATTGAACTGTGAAAATAAAGAAGAATGGAGAACTTGTCTTTAATGACAATGTACTAGAGGAGCTCCTCTAATAAGATCTTAGGCTACTTTATTGTAAATAATTGTTCTCAATGCACGGTAAGGTAAGTGATTATTTTTCACAAGTAAATACATAATATTCTACATCCTACCTATTCTGAACCAGACACATTTTAACATATAGCTTCATACATTCTCTCGACTTTTAACTCTTCATAGACTATTTCACAACATGATCTGCTGCACAAATTGTTCAATTATATACAAATTGAGAGATTTGATAGTTTATAAATATGGACGGGGTAGGTACATCCATGTGTATGCAGAAAAACTCAACATCACATGGCCATTTTATGCTCCTTCTGTTTCTGTCCTAGTTTTTCATTATTTTATTTTTTTAATAACTGAGAACTCTCCGAGATAATGCTACTTCTGTTTCTGTCCTAGTTTGGTGGCTTAGGCATGTGACTCAGTGCAGATTCCCATTGTGGGATATGTAGACCACTTTACATATGTGCTTGTGGACGACGTAGGCATAGCTCCCTATAAACTCTGACTGCTTGGTGTGTTGCAGGTGCGCAAGTTCAGTAAACATTGTCGAAGCTGTGATAAATGTGTGGATGGATTTGATCACCATTGTCGGGTATACATCTCAGTCATCTATGGTACATCTTATTCTGATTTCTGTTACGGAACCCACTTTTTTATATTTTTTACGAGGAAACTAACCATATTTATTGAATGGACAGTGGCTCAACAACTGTGTTGGGAGGAAAAACTATGTTACCTTTATATCACTGATGGCCACCAGCTTGGTCTGGGTATGTTTGAGGCAAATCAGTTACAACAGAATGATTGTGTTTTCATCAGTGAATCACTCACACTTTTTTGCAGCTTGTTACTGAGGCTGGAGTTGGAATTGCTGTTATGGTACGATGCTTTGTACACAAAAGGAATATGGAGGCTGAAATTGTTGATAGACTAGGGAATGGTTTTTCCCTGGCCCCATTTGCAACTGTTGTGGTAACTTTTACATGAGATATACTTGCACGGAGCTCACTATTCTGACTGGTTAATGAGAAAAGAGTGCATGTTCATAATTTGTGATGCACATTGACTTTTTATGCAGGCTGTATGTACAGCAGTTTCATTGCTTGCTTGTGTTCCTTTAGGCGAGCTTTTCTTTTTCCACATGATACTGATAAGAAAGGTAGATTGTTGATGATTTCCTCTTTGTAGTTTGAATTGGAAAATGAAGTTTTTGGGACAATGTCAAGATTTGAGATTTTGCCTAAATGCCTATATCTTTAACCACAACTGGAGCATGTATAAAGGAGGATTATTGAGTTTTGAAGATCTGCAGTGAAAACTTATTCTGATTCTTTTTTCAAAATTACCTTGCTGTCAGGGCATTACAACGTACGAGTACGTCGTAGCTATGAGGGCCATGAGTGAGGCACCGGCGGGAGCATCTGTAGATGAAGAAATGCCGAACATTGTATACTCTCCATCAGGGTCAGCTACAACTGGCTTCAGCGGTGGAAGTTCTTTGGGCCTGCAATACAAAGGAGCATGGTGCACCCCTCCTAGGGTGTTTGTTGATTATCAGGTATTATTAGTATCAATTGAAAAGGTTTTAAGTACTGAAAGTTCAAGTCTCCGTTGGTTAGCAAAGAGGATGCCTTTATCCTTCTTTTGTTTGCAACTTTGAAACCTCTACTCCTGTTGTCTACATGGAGCATCCCTTAGAAATAGTGAACCTAGGGCCCGAAGAGTGACAATTATGTCCTTTAAGATTTAAAAAAATACATACTCTCTCCGTTCCAATTTATGTAAACCTGTTTGACTGGCCACAAAGTTTAAGAAAAATGAAGACTTTTGAAATTTGTGGTCCTAAACAAATCAAAAAGATGGCCAGAGTATTTGTGTGGTCATAAAAGCTTCTCATTAAGGGTAGAATTGTAAGTTTAAGCTAAATTGTTACCAAATTTAGAAAGGGATGACCAAAAAAGAAATAGGTTCACATAAACTGGAACAGAGGGAGTATAATTTTAGTTAAAATTTATATTTCTTATCATAAAAGTAATCCATGGAGGCTAAGTTTCTCCTTGAGTAGTTTTAATCTATGTTGCCTGAAGTCTTAAAAAATGCTGTGTGGTGCGTGTTGGATCCTCCAAAAGTAATGCTTTTTTGAGGATCCGATACGGGTGCTGCAGCATTTTTGGAGAGTCCAAGCAATATAGGTTTTAATTAATGAATTACCCTGCCTGGACCCGAATGGTTCTGTTAAAGAATGAGGCTTATGAAAAAGAAAGGTTTAAATTTGGGAATTCTGATCAAACGAAATCACATAACACTGACCTCATGGATGATTGATCCAAAATCTTTCTGTAGCTCTCTCTTTTTGGTGTGATACTACAAGATATAGAAAAAGTTGCTTGTCTCTTTGTTGTCTCACAACCTTCATTGCCACCGCCTCTAACTCCCATTTATCATTATTATATACCTAGAAATTAAGTAGTATTTTTTTGGTTTCTGCAAACTCCAAAGTTTCTAGAATTTCAAAATTAGGCATTTTTTTATTCTTCCAGAGTTCATATTACTCTGCTGGGTGGGTGCATCATCACTCTAGACACGGGTGCATTAGGTGCTTTGTTTGCCATTTCACTATCCATTTAGATGGGTGATAGATTTTATTCATACGAAAATCCTATGCACTGTGTTACTTTGGGACTCTGTGTGCCATACATTTAACAAATTACTCTCGATGGCTAAGCTTAAGTAATTATATCTGATGTAATGTAGTATCGGTGTCCCACATCGGGTAAATACAGAGCCTGATGTTCTGTATTTACCCAATGTGGAACTCTGATGTTCTGACTGTCTTTGAATTGATGACCAGGAAGAAGTTGCACCACAGTTAGAGCCTGGAATGGTCCCATCAACAGTTGATCCGGATGCAGCTGGTTTTGTTGAAAAGGGAAACAAGGGACCTAAGCGGCCTGTTAAGATCAGTGCATGGAAACTTGCAAAATTGGATTCCAGTGAAGCCATGAGAGCTGCAGCAAAAGCTAGAGCATCCTCATCTGTTTTACGCCCTATAGATAACCGTCGTTTTGATCCTGAATTGAGCTCCAGTGAGAACATGAGTGTCAGAAGCAGTATCAGTGCTGATACGGGAGGAAATAGGGACTTGAGAAATGAATTGAGGAATTCACTTGCTCCTAGTCAAGGTAGCCGGGATGAGTATGAAACTGGAACTCACAGTGTCAGTAGCTTTAGCAGTCCGAGCCATGTGCATGAATCAGTCACACTAAGCCCTCTCCCACAAGCTCACAGCTTAGGCCATCTCAATGCTGCCATTGCCCCGGAGAGGGCCCGGACTTCTCGGGCTGCACTCCCTAATCATAACCACCAAGTCTTACATTCTTCAGAATTTGATGAGAAGATCATGCAGAGGAATAGTACCACCGATCCGTTATTGCTTTCAGCTCCTGCCCCTGCAGCTTCTCTGCTCAGAGATGTTAAACGAACGTCTGTTGTTTGGGACCAAGAAGCTGGAAGGTATGTGTCTGTTCCGGTATCAGCTTTAGATGCTCGTACAAGGCCGTCCATGCAAGGAGGATCATCAAATCCTAATGCTGGATCTGCTAGTAATGACAAGAGGCCAGCCCCTCTCGCTCGAGAACCTTCACAGCCTCCCGCAAAGCCTCCAGTCGAGCAGTCAGAAAAGCTAACATATACTGGAGAGTCAATATTCTTTGGTGGTCCACTTTTGCGCGGTCCAATTAAGGACGGACTGATAAATGAGAGGGGCTCTGGTTCCAGAGATGGCCAAGAGAGGCTGCCATTTAATTTGCCTCGCGAATCCAGGTTCAAAAGGGATGCTGCTTCCCATCAACTTCCCGTGTTCATTCCTGGTGATTTCGAGTCAAATAAGTAAAACTTCCGGGACTAGCAATGGATGTTCACTTTGCATTTGCCCTTGCATAGCAAGGGTTGAACAGAAGAAACCCCTCGAGCTATAGCTGGTTTTGGCATTCCAGGAACCTTGCAGTCTGTTGCAGCCACTGTACATTCCGAGGTTCCGGTGGTTTCTTCTCGACGGATTGTTTAACTTAACACGGCAGAAAAATGAATGTAGTGTTGAGGAGATGCACTCCTAGTTCCCTCTCTGAACCTTTTGTATGTAGAGCTGAACTTGAATGGTAGAGTTAGCTTCTTGTAGCAATTTTGCAATGAGAATTCTCAGACTTCATTACCTTTTTTCTTTTGCCCGAAATCAGACTATATTACCTGCATGGTGCAATTTGGTTCTTATTTTATGCCATATTTATATTACCTGCACGGTGCAATTTGAGTTCCAGACCATTGAAAACCCAATCCAAGTGTGTGTGTGTATATATATATATATACAACAAATCAGATATGGACTATGGAGACGCCTAAAGTTGCCATGATTTTTCATTTAGACATTTTAACTAGATCTTGTTCTGATTGAATACTTATAGTAGATTGTACCAATCAAACACATTTCGCATTGGCTTGAAAATATCTCAAGCTCGTATATGTAAGCGCTCGTTTAATAACTTTAGTGTGAAAGATGAACCTAAGAAATCATTTAAATGGCTAATTATTTCATGTAAAGAGCGCTTGAGGTATTTCCAGGTTAGTGCAAAATGTGTTTGATATTTGCTACTAATTTTCACCAACAAAAGTACTTAGTTTTGTCCGCCAAGATTTGGACAAATGAAAAAAATCAGCCGGCGGTTTGAATCCTAATCTCTCATGAGTTTAATCCCACTTTATTAACTGCTAGACTAGAAAAATTACTATATTAACCATTAGACCACACCTTTTAAGATGCTTTTTTTGGCACCTGCCCTTTTACTTCCAAGTTCCAAACAATTGCAGATGTAGTCATGAGTCATTGACAGATTTTCACTTGGATTATCGATCAACTAAATACATTTAACCTTTACTAACAGAAATATCTCTTTTGGTCTCTCAAATAACCAATTCTCGGAAACTCAAAATACAAGGAGTAGTAGGAAAAAATGATACTCTTAGTATAAAAGAAGATTTACTTACAGATTTACCTATATTTATCAAGTCTACGATAATTTATTAGTAGAGGTTTTATTGATTGATGATTATAGTCAATTAGTTGTAGTACCAAAAAGTGATACTCTCTTAATATATAAGCACTCGTTGAGTTATTTACCCCTTTAGTAAATAGTAAAATTGTTAAAAGGTGTACAAAGCTATAATAAGTCAAATATCATAGTAGGGATGAATATAATTATAGAATCAGCCAAGTACCATACTAATTTTAAAATAAATTCCAACACTGGAGTATTTTTCAATTTTATAAAAAAGAAGAGCATTTGTCAACAGATAGACACCAACTTCTCAAAGCTTGTTTAATTTGTATAACTTCCTCACGTTCATATCTTTTAAGGAAAGATTCTTTTGAGTTGAAAGTTTTTTCCCTTAGAGCTACCATTTCAAATGGTTGTTTTAATTGCTTTTATTTTGCATTTCCTTACCCAACTTTTTTAAAAATTAGACTAGGTGATAACAAACAAACTAAAGATCAAGGAAGTAAAAACTAAGTAAAACAATTAAAGATAGAAGCTAGACATTAGAATTGATAAAATAAAGGTAATTATTAGATTAAGAGTTAATCACCTCTAGGGAGGGAGGGTAGGGTGTACGGCTGTACGCAGACCTTACCCATATCCTGGGAGGGCAGAGATACTATTTTCATTAGACCCTCGGCTAAAGAAAAAATAAAAAGAAGTGGTGGCGACAAGCAATAACAAAAACAAGATATTAGAAAAATCGAAGCAAAATATAGCAATGAAATAGTAGGTAGTGACAACGATCTAGGAATAAAAAGATACCATACTAATATAAAAACTACCGATACGGGAAAGAAAAAGTAAAACGCTCGACTACCTACTATCCTTCTACTCTAATACTCAGCCTCCACACCCTCCTATCAAGGGTCATGTACTCGGTAAACTTAAGTTGTACCATGTTCTACCTCTACCTCTCCTCATTCCCACCAAGGCCAACTTCTCATACCTCTTAACTGGGGCATATGTGTTTCTCCTCTTCACATGCTTGAATCATCTCAGCCTTCTCTCCCGCGTCTTAGCCTCCACGGGGGCCACTTCCTGATTTTTCTGAATATTTTCATTCCTAAACTTATTTATCATGGTATGCCCGCACATCCATTTTAATATCCTCATTTCAGCTACTTCCATCTTCTGGATATGAGAGTTCTTGACTGGGCAATACTTTGCCCCATACAACAAAGTCAGTCTAACCACTTTGTAGAACTTATCTTTAAGTTTTAGTGGTATATTCTTATCACACAGGACACCGGATGCAAGCGTCTATTTCAATCACCCTGCTCCGATACGATGTTCCTATTCTTCTCTTCATTCAAGCGTTTATGAAAGTATGCCTGTCATCTTCGTCTAATTTGTGCCTCTTCCAATAGAACTTTGTTTTCCTCGTATTTGATACACTTCACTTGCTCGAGGTCACGGGCCTTCCTTTCTCTGACCTTGTCTAGCATGTACAACTTCTTGTCCCTTCCCTCGACCCCAAGTTCTTCATATAAACGTCCAAACGCTGCAATCTTTGCCGCGGTAACCGCTAACTTCGTCTCTTTCTTAGCCTTCCTCCTATACCACTTCCTGTTCGTCTTCTTCTCCTCATCTACACTCTAAATTAACTTCAAATACACCACTTTTTTGGCTTCTACTTTTCTTTGGAGCTCTTCACTTTACCACTAATCCCTTTTGTGGTCGTCCGAGTATCCTTGCGAGATCCCTAATAACTCTCCCCCGGCTACTCCAATACAGTTCGCTGTTGTAACACTCCATAAATCCGGATTAGTTGTGGATGCGTTAAATAAGTATTAATGTGACCTTTTATACATGTGAAGTCCTATCGGGATGAGTATGGTTGGAAACAATTGTTTTAGAATCAAGACCGAGAGTGAGGTGCATAATATTCAATAGAATCGACTAAATTTATGGGAGGTCCTTCTTATAGCCTTAGACAGTGCAAGGCCATGAAAACTCATGGCCATAGACAGTGCAAGGCCACGAAAACTCACGGCAATAGACAATGCAAGGCCATAAAAACTCCGCGCCCCAAACAGTGCAAGGCATTGTAGTTTTGGCGCCTCTGATGGCGCCTTGCACAGTTATTTTGGCGCCCCTGATGATGCCTCACGCCGACGATATTTATCCGAGCTACTTTTATTTTCTCCTCAATTTTTGGGACGCGTACACTTATTTAAACCCTACCTCGTTCCCTACAACCCCAAATACATACATTTGCTCTAGAAAGGGGAGCTCTCAAGAACCCAACTTTCCCAAGATCCCTCCATCATCCAAGGTAAGTTCTAACGATGATTCTAAATTAATTTCAATTCTCCAACACCTTATTAATATGTGTAAATCCTTTCACTAATTAGATATTCGATCGAGACACCATTGTTGAGAAAGGAAACTCTAGAACTCGAATTCAAGAGGAGTGAACTTTGAAAAGGTAATGTTTCTACTCCCTAATCATTTATAACTATGAATTGATAAATTTTTGGGAGAATAGTGAATGAGTTTGATAAAGAGAACCATAAAAACTATGCTAGGATTTTGGATTGTCGAGTTATGATTGTTGTAAACATTTGGGTGATGAGAAATGGTGTTAGTTACATCTATTTGGGATTGTAGAATCGCCTAGAAGTAGTAGAATAAGAACTTGGTGAAGAAAAGACCAATTACTAAGGGCTATGAGGCTTTACACCCATAAGGTGTTTGATAAAATTCCTAAGTTACACAAACAGGAGCATTAGTGCTAATATTGGTTCCTCTTGATATATATATTGGCGTAAATTATCGTTGAAAGAGGCGACGAATATCGTGATACTCTTTAAAAAAGGGCAAGAGGTAAGGTATGTAAAGCTAACTCTCTTTACGTTTGGGAATATTTATGATTCTCCCTACGTCCCATTCTTTATGACTGTTACGAGTTTCCTCATAAAGTAATTATGTCTTAGTTCCATGAATTGTTGTAGAACTTTCTCTAGATGGAATAGTTTCATAATTGTTCAATCTCCTATGAGTTTCAGTTATGATAAATCAATTTATTATAAATACATGTCGCAGTTTAGTTCTATTCAGCATTCCAATATCATATAACTCCATATCATATAACTCAATATAGTTCAATATTATAGTATTATATATTGCAGTATGATTCTCCGTTCCTAATTCTAAATTTCTGAATGTTGAACACCTTTATTTGGGCATGAGGCAACAATTAATGCTTTATGCATCTTTAGGCCTGAGGCCGCAGTTCATGCTTTATGCATTTTTGGGCCTAAGGCCGTAGTTTTTATACATATACTTGGATCTAAGGTCGCAATTTATGCACATATATATTTGGCCTGAGGCCACAGTTTATTTATTCAAATATATAGGTGGTTCATCATTCAAAAGAGAAAGTATTCATAACCTTAATTCCTTTGTTCAGTTTAGTTATCATTGGCATCCATTTTGCCAGGAGCCAGCATATCACAAAGTAGGTAATGATTTGGTCCAACTATACCCATATCATATATTATTGGTTCAAATACACTCTTTTTTCATTAAGTTTGTCCAAAATAAATATCCAATCCACATTTGATGAGACGGATAGCACATGATTTGCCACCTCAACTATTCATCTTCTCCTTTGAATGTTTTGGAAATCTCTTTATATTTTATGGTCGTTTGAACATAAGAATTATAAAATTCTCAAAAAAAGTGAAATAAAATTTTGGATTGTACAAACGAGCTTTGTCGTCATTCTTGGAAATCTCAACTTCCAAAGGACTTGGCAGTTGCTCTTCCTCATTAGATACTCACTAATCCGAAAATAGCTATGATGGAGTAAATAGTGGTTTACGCTTATTGTAATCACAGCAGTCCGACATTGTTTTACTCATCGATTTCCTTTTCGGGGGAATAAATTTGTCCTCCAACTTGAGAATTGTTGCCGTAAAAGATTGAATACTTATTCTATTATAAAAGATTTTAAAAAAAGTTGATAAAATTAATTAAACAAAAATAGAACATTAGGAAGGGTAAATTAATCATATTGTAACTCTTTTATATTAATAATGATAACAGGTTAAAAATTTATTACAGAGAAAAAAAGTCAAACAGGGAAGTTTCTGAAATCGCCCCTAAAAGAATAATGATCAATATTAGTAAAATTTTAATTACTACTCATTTTCCAATAGCTGAGCTTGGATCTGTATCAATTTCTCAGAGATCCAAAACAAATCTGTAATGCGTCTAAACACCAAAACAACTAAGTAGGAAAAAGAAAAATGTAGCAGGAGACAGGTAGCAAGATGCAATTGATAGTGCACCACGCTGTTTAATACTGAACACTTTGATATATGCTTCGGAAACTTGAACATCCCTCATTTTTTTTGTATTACTACGAGAGAGTTCACCATAAGAAGCAACACAATTAAGCAAAAGGGAAAAATCATGTCACAATCCAACAATTGGCCCAACTGAGAAAATCAGTTAAACCATAAAATAGAAAAAAAATTAGTTGGCATTGATATTAATCTATGCTTCCCTTGACACGTCCATTGAATATCAGTAAACCAATGCACGCAACGCCTCGGAAAGCAATTTCTCTAATCACTTTTTGATACACTAATTGATTAATTAACCATGGGCTATGCCGGATTGGATATATACTATACTAATTAAAAACGAAAACCTACCTTTTAGGCTTGAGGACTTTAACCCTAGCTTTACATCACTTATATAAGCTGCTAGTAGCACAGGTTTTGGATGAAACCCTAATTGTTGTCATCAAAGTTTGGGCATTGGGCTATATGTTATCAAAATGGGCAGGTTAAAACAGGCCCATACAACTAAGATTTAACTTAAATGAATTATTTTCTTGTTTGAATTGAGTAAAATAATCATAACTCTTTAATGTAATTAATGTACAAAGAGAAAAACCAAAACAATAATTTTAATTTTGTATTTATCAAGATCTAATAACAAACATGAATATTAAAAATGAACGAACTAAGTTTTACCCGTTTTAACAATTTCGTTTTAAATTAAAGAATGATCAAGAATATTAAAGTATATTATCTTCTAATCCAAATGATAAATTCAATTAAAATTACTAATTGTTAATTGAAATGAGAGAAATGAGTTTCGATATAATGATGAACAAGAAATCGAAAATGACAAAGTCCACAAAAAATAAATAAAAACTAATAGTTTTTAAAAGAGAAAAGTACCTTCTATAGCCCCTCAAAATTTTAATAGCCCATATTTTTGCTCGTTGATAGAAAATGGCCCTCCGGCCCAAATATATTATATCTAATAGTCCGAAATATCTATTTTGTGTATTTTTTGTATATGGACAGTCTATTTTGTATATTTGTTGTATAGTGACAGTTTATTTTGTATAATGACAGTCTATTTTGTATATTGTTTGTATAGTGACAGTCTATTTAGTATATATTTTGTATAGTGACAGTCTATTTTGTATATGTTTTGTATAGTGACAGCCTATTGTATATAAATTGTATAATGACAGCCTATTTTGTATATTTTTGTATAGTGACAATCTATTTTGTATATTTTTTGTATAATGACAAGCTATTTTTATATATATTTCATATAGTGGCAGTCTATTTTGTATATATATATATTGTATAGTGATTGAACGCAATTAGTAAACATAATTGTGTAATTGAAATAATCGTCAAACAACACGTTACCTCATTAAAACTGAAATTAATTCATAGGCAAGACAAATAAGAATAAATAAAGCAAAACAGAACACTTCATTGATGTAAATACAATCTACTAAGCACATTAATTTCTTCGTTGCACCAATTTAACGTAAATGCACTACTTACATTAATCCTAAAGCCACGTAAACTAAAAAACCACCTAAAATAGCAAAGTATATGTCCGTCACACGTGCCATCTATATAAAAGCCATGCCAATTATGCTTTTTTAGATGACGAAAATTAGTGAGTGCCTCGTTGATCTCTATGTAGCCCAAGCTCACCACTTCTCTTTTGAACTTTCTTGAGAATAATACCAAACAGTACACACACTCTCACAAAAACAAAAACAAAAAATTAAAAAGAGAAACAATTCAGTCTCAATGGGCGAGGTTTGCTTTGCTCTTTACCCTTTTGTTTTTTGGGATTTCTATTTTTTTTTTTTGTTATAGAAAGAGAAGAAGAAACCAGAAGAAGTGACACAATTTATATAGTGACGGTGGTTCGCAATCTTCAAATTGAAACAAGGAATTAAGCCCTATGTGGTTGGTGCTAAACGGTTTGTTCTGAATTGGGTATTTGCTTGCACATTGCAATGGGAGATTGAGCATCGTTTGGTCATAATTTAGCAGTGATTTTGGAGTTCCTGAGTTGTGCCAACACTCCTGGCTTTAGGTATGTATAATAAGACGGCATTGAAGATCTCAAATTCCTGCTTCTTATCTTAGATTTTATTTTTCTATTTTGGAACTTGAGTTGAAATTGGAGAAGAGAGGTTTTTGAATGAAGGACAGAACTGTGTTTCCGTGATAGTTAGGTCGGTGGCTAGCCTTTTAATTAGTTTTGGGCTATAAAATACATACTGCAATTTTATGGCTAGCGACTGGCCATAAACGGAGTTTGCTCTTTTTAAAATTAATAATATTAGTCGGTACTCCTTCTATATTCAAGGATATTTTAGGTTCTCAAATTCTGCTCCTTTTACTTTGTAAATATATATGATATTTTAATCTTTTTTTAGATGTTACTATCACTAAAACTAACATTTTAAAACTCATTATAATATTAGATAATAGCCAAAAGCTCAAAGGAGAATTTGCACTTTATGAAAGAAAAAAATATCTTTTTTGACAACATCTCTTTGTATTCAAGTTAATTATAGCATTTTTTCGGACGCTAAGGAAAAAGCTATGGGTTGATCAAAATCGGGGTTAAATGTATGTGTTGTTTGAATTTATATTTTTACATTAATATTTTACTTTAAAATTTTATCCTATTAGTGTTTGCATTATATGCTTGAGAATTTCTGTATGGCAAGATTTTTTCCTTTATTGATCAATCTAAATATGATTAATATTACTTATTTTCAAGAACTTACACTTTTAGATTTTTATTTTATAATTTGTTTGGTAACATTTTATATTATAAGTTAATTAAATTATTTAATAATATATTATAATGTTTTTAATTATATATCTATTGAAATACGCGCGTACTCTGAAAATAGTTTTTTTAATTAAAAGTAGAGCTTAGACGATTTCATTTTCATTGTTAAGCTTTCTTTAAATAAGAAAAAACGAAAAACAATGTTTAAATAATTTTCTACTTTTGAATCTCTATATAAATCTTCCATACATTGATGTATAGAGTTACTTGAAAAGTAAAAATAAATAAATAAGTAGATGGGAATAAAATAAAATCTTGAGGGACAAAAAAAAATGAGAACATTTGAAATGTTTACCTTATTTTCATGTTAATTATAGCATCACTCGTCAATAGGGAATAACATTGTTCTTTGACACAAAGAAATTCAATAAGCTCAGTAGTAGTACTATTTATCAAAAATATTAGAAATAAGATAAAATACGTGGAAATAAAATAAAATCTTTCAGGGGAAATTAAAAATAACAAAAAATAAATAAATAAGGTGAACATGGGAAAAATCAATAGGGAATAAAAATTGTTCTTTAACATGAAGTAATTCAAAAGCTCAATAGTTGTACTATTTATCAAAAACTTTTATTCCGTGTTCATCTTGTGGTAGAAATATCGAGAATAATTTAATTGTTCAGTGAAGTTGTGCAAGCTAATCCGAACCAAAAAATATGAAAGGAGTATAAGCAAGGAATTTCGCAAACTATCTTTAGAATAATAATTTACTCATATGCTGCAAATAATTAAATGGAAATTCTATTCCCAAATATATATAATATCTACTTGACAAATCAAAATTGTTTCTTCTACTACAAGAACTCAGCCGAATAGAACAGAAGGAATGCTATGTTATGTTATCTTTGTTTCATTAGCATAGGCAATGTTAAGCGCTAAACGAATTATGTGACTGTTATATTTTGTTTATCCGCATTTTTTGTAGGTTGACTTTGGGCATTACTGAAGTAGACATGCTAAAAAGTGGGAAAAATACGTGAGAAACGAAAAAACAAAAAACTAAGAACATCGACTTCTCTCTATATATATACATTGAAGTAACCGGAGACCGATATCTCCTCATGTACAAGGCCTCACAAGGAGCCATCTAGATACTCGACTGAAAGTTGTTGTTCTAGGCTAACTCTGCTAACGGAAGAAACGCATCCCATAAACCTCTGAAATCCATAATACAGGCACGTAACATATCCTTTAAGATTTGAATAGTGCTCTCGGTCTGTCTGTCCGTCTGAGGATGAAATGTTGTACTTAACTCTATCCGTGTGCCCAACTCTCACTGTACTGCTCTCCAAAACTGTGATGTGAACTGTGTGCCTGGTTAAAAAATGATGGAAATAGACACGCCATGCAAGCGGATAATCTCACGAATGTAAATCTGAGCCAACTATTCTGAAGAATAGGAAATCATCAGCGGAATGAAGTATGCAGACTTAGTCAACCGGTCCATAATAACCGAGACTGCATCATATTTCTTCAGGTCCGTGGCAAGCCTACCACAAAATCTATAGTGATGCACTCCCACTTCTACTCCGGTATGTCCAATCTCCGAGTCAACCCTTCCGGTTTATGATGCTCATACTTCATCTGTTGACAATTCAAACACCGAGAAACATTAGCAATAATGTATTTCTTCATTCTCTGCCACCAATAGTATTATTTCAAGTCACGGTATATCTTTGTGATACCTGGGTGAATGGAATAGCGTGAGCTGTGAGCCTCCTCAAGGATCAAATCTCTCAACCCATCAATATTTGGAACACAAACCCGGCCTTGAAGCTACATAACACCATCATCACCAATCACAACCTCCTTAGCTCCACCCCATTGAACCGTGTCCCTCAACACCATCAAGTGAGGATTATCAAACTGGCGAGCGTTGATACGCTCCAACAACGATGACTGATCCACAATGCTAGCAAGAACCCGACTGGGCTCCAAAACTTCCAATCTCACAAATTAGTTGGCCAAAGCCTGAATATCTATGGCTAGTCGCCTTTCTGCTATCGATAAATATGCCAAACTGCCCATGCTCTCAGCCTTCCTACTCAATGTATTGGCCACTACATTTGCCTTCTCTGGATAATATAATATAGTGATATCCTAGTCCTTCAACAACTCTAACCATCTCCGCTGCCGCAAATTAAGGTCATTCTGCTTGAACATGTGCTAGAGACTTCGATGATCGGTATAGACCTCACATGGAATGCCGTATAGATAAATATTTAGCACGTGAACAATGGCCACCAACTCTAGATCATGCATAGGGTAAATCTTCTCATGAACCTTCAACTACCGAGACGCGTAGCCAATCACCCTACCATCCTGCATCAACACCGCGCCAAGCCCAATAAGCTACATATCACAATACACGATATAAGACCCCAAACCTGTAGGCAACACCAACACTAAGGTTGTAGTCAATGCAGTCTTGATCTTCTGAAAGCTCTCCTCACCCTCCTCAGACCATCTAAAAGGAGCACCCTTATGGTTCAATCTAGTCAAAGGTACAACAATGGACAAGAAACCCTTCACAAAACAGCGATAATAACCCGCCAAACCCAAGAAACTCCGAATCTCTATAGTTGAAGACGGTCTAAGCTAATTTAGAACTGCCTCAATCTTCTTCGGATCTACCTTGATCCTCTCACTAGACACCACGTGGCCCAAGAACACCACCGAATCAAGCCAAAACTTACACTTGGAGAATTTAGCATATAGCTTCTTCTCCCTCAAAGTCTGGAGTACGATTCTCAAATACTGCTCATGATCCTCTTGGCTGAGTAAGTACACCAATATATCATCAATGAATACTATGACGAAAATAATCAAGATATGGTTGTAACACACTGTTCATCAAGTGTATAAAGGTTGTTGGGGGTATTGGTCAGCCAAAAAGACATCACTAGAAACTCGTAGTGACCATAACAGGTCCTGAAAGTCGTCTTCGAAATATTTGTATCCCAAATCTTCAACTGATGATAACTAGACCTCAAATCAATCTTCGAGAACACTCTAATACCCTGAAGCTGATCAAATAATTCATCAACGCGCGGTAGTGCAAACCTGTTCTTGATTGTAACTTTGTTCAACTACCTGTAATTAATATAGATCCTTATAGTACTATCCTTATTCTTCACAAATAGAACCAGTGCACCCCAAGGCAACACACTAGGCCTAATGAAGCCTTTATCAAGTAATTTCTGCAACTGTTCCTTCAACTCCTTCAACTCAATAGTGATATGTGATACAGTGAAATAGAGATGGGCTGAGTGCCTGGTACCAAGTCAATAGAAATATCAATGCCCTTGTTGTGTGGCATGCCTGTAAGGTCTACTGGGAGCACATATGAGAAGTCTCTCACTATCCGAACCAACTCAATAGTAGGAGTATCAACACTAATATCGCTCACGAAGACCAAATATGCCAAGCATCCCTTCTCAACCATCCGTTGAGCCTTCAAATGTAAAATCACTCTACTAGGAACATAATCCATGGAGCCTCTCCACTCCAACCTCGGTACCCCCGGCATCGCCAAAGTTACGGTCTTAGCATGACAATCAAGAATGACATAGAGACAGCCAACCCATGATCAAAATCACATCAAAATCAATCATGCTAAGAAATAAAAGATCAACTTTGGTCTCATAGCCCTAATAGTCACCACGCATGACTACTATACGCGATCCATAATAATAGAATCACCCACCAATGCGAATACATGAACATGCATAACTAAAGAATCACAGAGCATATCCAAATAACGAGCAAAGTATGATGACACATATGAATAAGTGGAACTAGGATCAAATAATACTGAAGCATCCCTGTGGCACACAAAAACAGCACCTGTGATCACAACATCGTAAGCAACTGCCTCTGACCTGACGGGAAACGTATAGCATCGAGTCTGACCATCACCTAATCGACTTCCCCTTCTAGGGTGACCTCGAATTGTCTGAGCGGTGGCGTAGTAACTGGTGTAGAAGTCATAGTCTGACCTCTCTGCTGCATGGGACCTCCAACAAAATGGGGGCAAAACTTTTTCACATGCCCTAACTCCCCACACTCGTAACAATCTTGATCTAGGGATGACTGCGGAGCATGAATTGGACCCCGAGAACTAGAATAGACACTAGAAGAACCCGATACTGACGAACTGAACTGATGGAGCACGATAAGAACTCTGAGCTGGGAGTGCACTGATATATGCTGAACCGGACGAGTACTGTATAAACCATGGCTAAATGATGCACAAGACAAGCCATCTGAACGGGCCTATAAGGATGACCTCTATCGTGATGTGACTGACCTCCAGAGGAGGTTCCACTGAAATCACCTGAACCACGGGGCCTCTTTCCCTCCCGCTCCTCACTCTCAAGCATGCGAACCTGCTCTAAGCACCTAGGAATCTCAACCACCTGGTCAAACCTAACATTTGTCTCGACCTCTCGAGCCAAACTAAAGCGTAGGCCATAGTTGAGGCCATCAATGAACCTTCTGATCCTCTCTCTCTCAGTAGAAACCAACCATACTGCATGACGAGAAAAATATGTGAATCTCATATAATACTGACTCAAGTCGTACTCTTCTAGCATAGCTGCTCAAATTGCTTACGCAATTTATCTCTACAAGTCTGTAGGACAAACTTCTCTAAGAAGACAAGTGAGAACTCATGCCACGTAAGTGGTGCTGCACCGGACGACCTACTCAACTCATAAGCCCGCCACCATCTGTAGGTTGCCCCTGTCAGCCAAAATGTAGTGAAGGAAACCCCACTAGTATCCAAAAAACCCGCTGTGTGAAGAATCCACTGATCCCTTTCTAGAAATCCTGGGTATCCTCTGACTCTGCCCCACTAACCTCTGGAGGCTTAAGCCTCCTAAACCACTCCAACCTCCTTTTCTCCTCATCACTCATAGGTGGGCCAACCTCGGCCCGAGAAACAACAAGCGGCTGAATCGGTAATACCCCCGGTGTCTGAAGTCCCTAAGCTAGCTGCTCTAGAGTACATGTGATGGGAGTCTGGGCACCTCCTCCAGCCTACGAAGTGGCTGGTGCAGCTGGAATCAAAACCTCCTAAGCTAGGCTCGTGCACATAGTCAACATCTGGGCTAGGGCTTCCTGAAGGCCAGGAATACTGATAGGCATTGCCAGTGCCTGAGTTGGTCCCACCAACTCAACAACATCTGTCACCCTCTCCTCAGCTGGAGCAACAAGTGGCTCCACGGGTGCTGCTCTGGTTGTAGTACGAGTCGCACCTTGGCCTCTACTATGGCCCCGGCCTCTCACGACCTTAACTTGTGGTACTGGTGCCCGTCCGCCTAGTCCGGTCGCACATATCCTCACCATCCATGAGAGAATAAGTGAGTCAAGTTTCAAACTTCAGAAATAATAAACATGCACAACAATAATGCAATAAAGTAAAGTTTCCAAAACGTTCGGTAACGAACTAAGTTTTACCCGTTTTAACAATTTTGTTTTAGATTAAAAAATGATCAAGAATATTAAAGTATACTGTCTTCTAATCCAAAGGATAAATTCAATTAAAATTACTAATTGTTAATTGAAACGAGAGAAATGAGTTTTGATAGAAGGATGAACAAGAAACCGAAAACGGCAAAGTCCACAAAAAAAGAACTAATAGTTTTTAAAATCAATAATATTAGTTGGTATTCCTTCTATATTCAAGGATATTTTAGGGTCTCAAATTCTACTCCTTTTACTTTGTAAATATATATGATATTTTAATCTTTTTTTTAGATCTTACTATCACTAAAACTAACATTTTAAAACTCATTATAATATTAGATAATAGCCAAAAGCTCAAAGGAGAATTTGCACTTTTGAAAGAAAAAAAATCTTTTTTGGAACTTTGATATAATGAATACTTGAGGAGAAATTTAATAGTTAGAGAAAAATATGCTATAGTAAGATTAGTTTGGTTAAAAGCCAGAAATTTGAATATATATCATATACATTCTTTAAGGTTTGGTTTAGAGATATGTGAAAAGCTTAAAGATAAACCAAAGTTAGAGCCATTTTATGAATGACGATAATAGTTTATTAGTCAAAATTAATAAAATAATACATTTGAAAAGCTCAGTATTAGTACTAGACAAAAAAATAATTAAGATTATCTTATATATTATTTAGATTTTAGTTTATAGTGAACTTTAAATTCAACCAGATTTACGTCCATTTAAAATTTTGATATATTGGTGATTGACAACATCTCTTTGTATTCAAGTTAAATATAGCATTTTTTCGGACGCGAAGGAAAAAGCTATGGGTTGATCAAAATCGGGGTTAAATGTATGTGTTGTTTGAATTTATATTTTTACATTAATATTTTACTTTAAAATTTTATCCTATTAATATTTGCATTATATGTTTGAGAATTTCTGTATGGCAAGATTTTTTCCTTTATTGATCAATCTAAATATGATTAATATTATTTATTTTCAAAAACTTACACTTTTAGATTTTTATTTTATAATTTTTTGGTAACATTTTATTTATAACTTAATTAAATTATTTAATAATATATTATAATTTTTTTAATTTTATATATATATATTGAAATAAGTACACGCGCAATGCGCGTACTCTGAAACTAATTTGTTTTTTAAAGTAGAGCTTAGACGATTTCATTTTCATTGTTAAGCTTTCTTTAAATAAGAAAAAAAAAAAAGAAAAACAATGTTTAAAGAATTTTCTACTTATGAATCTCTATATAAATCTTCCATACATTGATGTATAGAGTTACTTGAAAAGTAAAAAAATACAAGTAGATGGGAACAAAATAAAATCTTGAGGGACAAAAAAAATGAGAACATTTGAAATGTTTACCTTATTTTCATGTTAATTATAGCATCACTCGTCAATAGGGAATAACATTGTTCTTTAACACAAAGAAATTCAATAAGCTCAGTAGTAGTACTATTTATCAAAAAAATTAGAAATAAGATAAAATACGTGGAAACAAAATAAAATCTTTCAGGGGCAATTAAAAATAACAAAAAATAAATGAGGTGAACATGGGAAAAATCAATAGGGAATAAGAATTGTTCTTTAACATGAAGTAATTCAAAAGCTCAATAGTTGTACTATTTATCAAAAAACTTTTATTCTGTGCTCATCTTGTGGTAGAAATATCGAGAATAATTTAACTGTTCAGTGAAGTTGTGCAAGCTAATCCGAACGGAAAAATATGAAAGGAGTATAAGCAAGGAGTTTCGCGAACTATCTATCTATCTATCTATCTATCTATACTATATTAAAAGCACAAAGGTCTTTAGTGAAATGTTGTTCGCCTTTTTTACCCTTTAAAAATAGAGTTCATACTAGACAAAATAGTCATTTAACTATTTTTCTTTTATTTATGGATATTAATTTAATTATTTACCTAATATTTAGGAGTTCAAAACCAACTAAATTTTGTCTATTAAATTCTTCCTTATTTGAACTATGTAAAGTCCTAAATATAAATTTCCCCTTATTTGAATTATGTAAAGTAAATATAAAGTACACGTATCCAAAAGAAACTCTTATAATGCATAAATTATGTCCAGACGAATTCAAGGTTTGATATGCTAGATATGCCGAATTATTCATGGAGCTGCAAGCTTGGGCTGATATATCTACCAAACTTGTTGATATCGTAGAAAAAAATCAAACAAAATATGCAAAAGTTATTCTTTCTTATTCGCCAATATAATTATAAATAATTTAGTTGTCTCACAAAATACTCATCATCACCCAGCCTTATTCCGCACAAATCATATCACAAATTTACTATAATAATTCAAAAAATATAAGAATAATATTGGTTAACTTCAAAATATTGGACAAAGTAATCCTAACGAGGGAGAATTATTTGAACAATATCTTTTTGGTTATTTTATTTTAGTTGGAGCTTGAAAAATAAATATTCTCAAAGAATACAAATAATTGTCGACGTTAAAGAAACCTAACCAAAAAACATAAATATTTAAGGTACCCAACAAATTAAAAATCTGTACAGTTAATTGCCATAGTCAAAATTAATTGACATACCAACTTTTATACTTTTAAAAAACGAAATTATTTCTTTAAAAAATAAAACGTCAAAAAAATTGTAGTTATATATATATATAATATTGTCTAACTTTTAATATTAACATGATAGTATTACCATAGTACTTTCAGAACCCGTCAACTGCGCGTAACTTCATTATAATTATAGACTATTACTTCTAGAGAAAGACCATATATAATCACGCATCCAAATGTATGCACGGTTATATGCTTGGCAGAGAGAGAAACTTCTCTCCACAACACAAAAAGAGTAGATAAATCAAAATATCGCGCATGTATTCTAAGGATCAATGCCCCTCGCCAAAGAACGTGTGTGTATATCATTGTGCATGCGCTCACTTCTGATATGTCAGACTCCGAAGGGGCGGATCCTGCCCAAGCGCTAATAAAAAGCCAATATGGCCTGATGTGGCATGTATCCCGATCAATATGGCCTGCTGTGGCGTGCAACCCGATCCAAATAATAATAAAGCCAATATGGCCTGCTGCAGCGTACAGCCCGATCCAAATAACACTCTCAGCACAACTCAAAGGCCCACTTCAGTCATCAACCTCTCAAGTCTCAAGGGCTCTAAAATATCATATCACTCAGCCCAACAATACCATATATAGAACAACACCAACGTTTAATGTAACATTGAATGATGAACTGAGACCGAGATATGATATGCAAATGAAGAATCATGACTGAGTGTATAATTACAGTTATGTCAGATAACCCAAAACAATAGAAATAGCTTCATTAAGTCTCAAACAAATAACCACATAGACTAAATATGATTTCTAGCATGAATCATAGCCTAGTAAATCTGATAAGTAGGGAAAATACAGATAAAACAAGGTATGATAGCAACATAGTCCAAAAATCAACCCGGATTATGAATACCCTGGTGCATGCCCGCACGCCTGTCACCTAACATGTATGTCACCCCATCACATCACAAATAACATGGTTCCTAGGGATAATTACCCTCAATTTCAAGTTTAGAAATGTTACTTACCTCAAAACACATAAGTCAATACTCCAAAAATCCTTTCCCATGCGAATCAGCCCCTGAACGACTCGATTCTAGTCACAAACAACTTAATATCATCAAATAATGTCGTAGGAAACAACTTCAAACAATAAAGCTTAGATATTTGTCAAAATAAAAAAGTCAACCCTGGGACCGTACCTTGGAACCCGATCAAACTCACAAATTCCAAACACCCATTCAATTACGAGTTCAACCATACCAATTTCATCAAATTCCAACCTCAATTCGACCTTCAAATTTTTAATTTTTACTTTAGAAAGTTTTTACTAAAATCCCCCATTTTTTTTATTTTAGTTCACCAATTAAATACTAAAAGTAAATATTGAATCATAAAATAATAACAAATCTAAGTAAAAAAATATTTACCCCTATCCAAATCGTGTTAATCCCCTCTAAAATCGTCCAAAACAGAGCTCTCTAACTCAAAATGTGATATAATAAGTCTAACCCTCGAAATAAAGTTTTAAACAATCTGCCCATGCATTATCCTTTGCGATCGCAGAAAGTCATTTGCGATCACGAACAACAAAATTCTCCAGCTGCTCAATCCTCTTTCGTAAACGCGACACCTTAGTTGCGAATGCGATGACCAAACGACCCACACCTACGCGAATGCGGCTAAGACCACGCAATCGCGATGCTCAAATGCGTGCCATCCTCTTATTGTGTCTTGAAGTTCCAATCGGTGTTACTACTTTAGCATGTCACTAATAGTCAAGAGTAATTCAGTAATGTAAAGCATATCTAGAAAAATATTTAATTTGAAACGGATAGATTCAAGTAGAAAGGGAAGACAAATAAAATTAATAACTTAACTTGTATTCATAGGTCGACCATTACACTTACCATGGGGGTATCAAGTGTAATTGTGGATACAAAGTTAAAAATGAACTCGAGGTGACTCTTGAGGATTAGGGAACAAATAACTAGCTGATGGAGTAACGAATAATGACTAGGGTATTGCGAGTAATAACATCCTCATGGTAGTAGTGAATCCTTTACGTATGTGATTGAATTTCTATATAGAGCTTTAGTATAATCTTAATTAGTTTTGGAATGTTATAGCTCTTGTATTACGATCCAAAACTACGTGACCGTCACACTATCTAACCCGGGTGACTAACCCATACTAGAATATCAATCTATACGTCTAATAGATGCATGCAGAAGACTTTTTAACATAATTATTTTAAATGATTAAAACCATATATAATGTTTAAATACATCAATTTCAATAATTTCAAACACATATGGATAACAATGTCTCTCTCATTTCATGCTATGTGAATAACCATCAATTACAACCCCAAAGAATACTAATAGTCTATGGAATCTCTAAGAAATGAGAATAAAATAAAGACTTTGGATAACCCCAACCAAAGAAAGTAAGATCAACATGACA
This sequence comes from Nicotiana otophora, assembly GCA_000715115.1. Classification (NCBI taxonomy): domain Eukaryota; kingdom Viridiplantae; phylum Streptophyta; class Magnoliopsida; order Solanales; family Solanaceae; genus Nicotiana; species Nicotiana otophora. Next base: position 38,742 of record AWOL01S0057603.1, read on the forward strand.
ACTACCACGAAATAGAAGTGGTGCCTCACTATACACCTCAAAAAGAGAGTCATCCTAGCCTCATTCGATCATCATATACCATACCTCATCCTGCAATATGTAAAATACGCGGGACCCTGAAGAGTGATGGTAGGCTAAAAACCCGTATATTATCATAGTTTTCACTCTAATCACTATATTTTACTTGTGGTTGAGCTTAAATAATGGTGATTTGAGCTTATTACATATTTTATGACTTGCGGGAAATGATTCCAATCTATTAAGATAATTTGAAGCTAATTTGAACAAGTTGGAGCTTTAAAATCTGAGTAAAAGCCCAAAACATTAAGCAGGGATCACGTTCGGGGCTCGAAAACCAAGTCTGAATATCAAAAAGTGAGAAAACAAAATTACTCTGAGAAAAATGCACTACCGCTCCGCGCCATGCTTAGAGAGGCACGGGGCGCTAGTGAAAAATTCCTACAAAGTGGAAGAAATAAGCCTCTGAACATTCCCACTAATGCGGCGCATGGTGCGCCACGGTAGTTTTAGCCCAACTTTTCCCACTTAGGCTTGAAAAGGATAGTTTTGTCCAGGCCCATTCCTACATGGTATAATATCACGACCTAAAATCTCACCCATCGTGATGGCTCCTATATCAATACTAGGCAAGCCGACAATCTCAATAAACCACCACATCTTTTAAGTTTGAAAATATAATATTTAAACACAATCCACAAATCTCGCAAATACCGATACAAACACTCCCAAAACCTGGTATCACTGAGTACATGAGCATCTAATATGAATACAATTTTGAAAAATACAATCCATAACAGTCTGAGATAAAATACAGTAAATAAGGAGATAGGGAAGGAGAGACAAGGTCTGCGAAACACGACAACTACATCTAAATCTCCGGAAAATCAAATGTGCGAGAGAATTAGCACCCGCTATGTCCGGAAATACCTAGATCTGCACACGAAGTGTAGGGTGTAGTATGAGTACAACCAACTCAGCAAATAACAATAATAACTAAGGAACTGAAAATAGTGACGAACTGCACATTTATAGCTCACTTTCAGTAATTTCAGCAAGGAATATACATGCTTTCAAATCCAATAGTTTAAGTCAAATCAATTTTATACAGTTCAGGTTCATGAAATCCGGATATAAAAATCTTTCAGAGAATTTCACAACAATGACAGTAGCAACTAAGTGCAACAACAACAACAACAACAACAACCCAGTATAATCTCACTAGTGGGGTCTGGGGAGGGTAGTTTGTACGCAGACCTTACCCCTACCATGAGGTAGAGAGGCTGTTTCCAATAGACCCTCGGCATCCTTCCCTCCAAGAACTCCCCACCTTGCTCTTGGGGTGACTCGAACTCACAACCTCTTGGTTGGAAGTGGAGGTTACTTACCATCAGAGCAACAACAAATAAAAAACAAGTACAACCTCTCAGGGCAACAGTCACTCAACTCGTCACAACAACTCAACCACTTGGCGCTCAACACTCACACTCAATGGGTACCCGCACTCACTGGGGATGTTTAGACTTCGGAGGGGCTCCTACAACCCAAGCGCTATAATCCGCACGTATATATTTGGATTTGCACGGACAACTCATGTGCTATAGTGTATATATCTGGATCCACACGGATAACTCACGTGCTATAGTAAAATATCTGGATCTGCATGGACAACTTACGTGCTATAGTATAATATCTCACAATCAGGCCCTCGGCCTCGCTTAGTCATAAATCTCTCCAGTCTCTCGGGCTCTCAACAATCATGAAATTAGCCCAAACAACAATGATATGATGCATCAATAATGAACAATAGAGACTGGGATAAAATAATCAAGTAAACTGTGACTGAGTACAAAACAACAATTAAGCAGATAGTTCAATATATACACGACCTTTGTGGGTCCCAACAGTACCAACATATAGCCTAAATATGGTTTCTAACATGACTTACAGTCAAATTTCCACACCACATAGAGAGCACATTGCTAACAACAAGTTATTCAATTTTACAGTTTCCACGGGACAGACCAAGTCACAATCTCCTCTGTGCACGCCCACACGTCCGTCACCTAGCATGTGCGTCACCTCCAAAATAATCACATGACACCAAATTCCGGAGTTTCATACCCTCAAGACCAGATTTATAAATGTTACTTACCTCAGAGCCTGAAATTCTTTACTCTGCTAAGCCTTTGCCTCGCAAATCGGCCTATGAATGCCTCGAATCTAGTCCAAATTAATTCGTTTCAGGCAATGAAATTTATTGAAATTAATTCCATAAGAAAATTCTATTTTTTCCCCATAAAATCCGAAATTAAATCCCAAATTCGCATGTGGGGCCCACATCTCGAAATCCGACGAAACTCATAAAATACGACAACCCATCCTATTACAAGTTCAAACATATTAATTTGACTCAAATCCGACTCCGAATCGGTATTCAAAACTCGAAAAGTTCTTTTTGTGACATTAAAGAAATTTCCTTCTATTTCTCTGGAAGATTAGATAATCTTACACCAAAAATGCAGATTAATTCATGAAATATAACCACAAGGGAGTCAAGAACACTTAACCCAAGTTGTGTGAAACAATTCCTCTCCAAAAGCGCCCAAACCAAGCTCCAAAATCCGAAAATGGTGAAAAATCACGAACCCTCAAATTTAAAGGGTTTTGTCCAGTCAATCTGCACCTGCGAACAAGAGGTCGCACCCGCGACTCCCACTTCTATGAAACAATGGGCGCATTTGCGAGCCAGGACGCTTCTGCGGAGATCCAAGTGCGGATGCGACTCCGCATCTGCGGATAGAAATTCCACACCTGCGCTGCCTGACTTCCTCACCATTTTCCGCTTATGCGCCATCCGTTCGCAGATGCGGCCTCGCAGATGCAGGCATATTCTTCGCATTTGCAAGCACTGCCCAGTTCCACTCTTGGCCACTTCTGTGACTGGTTGCGCGCACATGCAGCTTCGCACCTGCGATCAAAAGTTTCGCAGGTGCGATCACACAAGTAGGCAACCGTCCCAACATTTCCTTAAGTCCGAATTTGATCCGTTAACTATCCGAAACTCACCCGAAACCCTCGGGACCTCAACCAAATATACCAACAAGTCCCATAACATAATACGGACTTACTCGAGGCCTCAAATTACACCTAACAACATTGAAACGACGAATCACACCTCAATTAAAATCAATGAACTTTGAACTTTCAAATTCTATATCTTGTGCCGAAACACATCAAATCAATTCGGAATGACTTCAAATTGTGCATACAAGTCATAAATGACATAACAGAGGTATTCAAATTTTTAGAATCGGATTCCGACCCCGATATCAAAAAGTCACCCCCGGTCAAACTTCCCAAAAATTTAACTTTCGACATTTCAAGGTAAATTCCACTACGGACCTCCAAATAATTTTTCGAACATGCTCCTAAGTCCAAAGTCACTATACAGAGCTATTGGAATCATCAGACTTCAAATCCGAGGTCGTCTATACATAAATCCATATCCGGTCAACTTTTCTAACTTAAAATTGTTTAATTATGAGGCTAAGTGTCTCATTTCATTCCGAATTCCTTCCGGACCCATACCAACTAACCCGGTAAGTCATAAAACAACTATGAAGCATAAATTGAGCAGTAAATGGGAAAACATGGCTGTAATACTTAAAACCGGTCGGATCGTTACATATAAATACATCAAAAATATAAATTTTAGAGGACTTTTGACCTACAGAAGACTGGAAGAGTATTGAAGACTCAAAGCACAAGGATTCATCATTCTTTCCTCAACTCAACACCCGAGTTTGGATTGAATTCATGTTTCTTATTATTCAAATTTGTTTGCGATAAATTTCTCCATGAATATAGAGTAGTTTACCTTAGGGTTTGATGGATATGGTGTTTTGATTGATATTTGTGGATTTTAACTCTAGTTCTTTGCTTGAATTCATTTATGGAGCTTTGAATTGATTGAAACTTTATTCATAAGTATTTAATCGAAAGAGGAATATTGTGGTGATTATCTTGCATTATTTTATTTGGTTTAATTCAGTGATTTTCTCAAGTAATCGAAAGAGTTTGTTGAATTATTGATTAAATCAAGTTAGGAGAATATGTGAGAGACGTTTTCCTGAAGACCAATCCATTAACGTATGCTTGCAGATTTTCACAGTGCTTATATTAGTTTACCTCATAGAGTTAAGATTTAATCGAGAGAGGAGTCTTGATTATACGTTTGAACTAATCATCAAGAGAATTCGTGAGAATCATTAGAACATTAGAGTGAATTGAACTAGAGTTGGATCCTAAATTGCTATCTTGTACCTATTCTGTCAAGACCCTTATTTCTCCCATTGATATTTTATTGTTGCTCAACTCTTGTTTTCCAGCGATCAATTATTAATTGTTTTAGTTTCATAGTGTGTTAATCATCCCGAATAGCGTTAAGCTAGAAATTACTTGAACATTATTTAAATCCAATATTTGTGGAGACGATAATCATAACTATACTATCTTTATCTAGTGAGCATTAATTTCGTGTTGTGTTTGCACTCGTCAAAGAGGGCCCCTTGAGGGTTGAGTACACCATGACAATACTCAATAAGTGTCATTGAATCTCTCTAACTCAAGTTCATGGGACAAGATTTTACAAAAATAATACAACCAACATTTGATATAAAATGATATCAATTATATCAATTGATGCTCTTTAATTTTAAATGAAAAGACACATTCATGATACAAACTTTTAAGATATTTATATAAATCCATAATTTTTATAAGAATCATGGAAAACCATTTCAATTTTATTAAGTCATTGAAATCACTTTCGGCTCTTTAGGCCTAAACATAACAAAATTATCTTTTACCTTTTCACCGGGAAAAGTATACCGGTACCGACATAATAAACAACCACTAGGTAATCAACCTAGCAAGAAGTACTTGACCCTACTAGTCTGGGCGACTTGCAGTAGTGCCCTATGAGTCGATTTAACGTAATTACGTCAAGTAATGATCATTTGTCATCACAATGGGGTACTTTATCCCACAAACCTTGGCTTAGCCTTGGAATGTATCTCTACATCGGCACGTATAGTTCCATGGCAACGAACTCAACATTCAAACCAATCTCGCCAATCTCCACTAGTAAGACTCAAATATTTGATATTTTAAAAATAGATTCATAGCATAGTAGCTTCAATGAATTTATTTTTTTAATCAAATTATAGCTCATGACCAAACTAAACCATTTGAATAAAAATAATAGAACACATGATCTTTTTCATTTTAATTCTTATAGCAATTTAACATCCATCTTTCAAAGATACAATGAGTGCTATCCATTAATCAAATTTTAAGAGAAATACTTTTTATAAAAATACATCTTTAGCACTCAAATATTTTATATTCTTTTCAATACATAAGTTTAAATAAAAATTATAATATTTGCCTCAAGTATCATTTGGTATCAAGTATTTAAAAACAAGAATTTTCAATTATAAAGCAACAAAACCTTCTTTATGCAACGTAGCTCAAAATACATAATGACATTCTTTTCCCGCTTGTCTCCACAAGTACAAATGTATATTTACAAACAAACTCATGTAATAACTCAAATATGACTTTAGAGAAAACCCCTCAAGAAAAGTAAGTTTTAATCAACTTACCTGAAGTCCAAGCTCCAAAATAATAGTACGGCGTTCCAATTCATTTAGGACTCTCAAATGTCGCCAACAAGCCAATATCTACATTAGACATCCCCATACATCAAAACTTATCCAAATATATATGTCTATATCCATTTAGGGTTCACAAGTTGACCGTAAGTCTTCAACAAGCTCAATTCACCCATACACATCCTTTTTATCCTTAATTGATTTCATCATTGGCCTTTAAGACCTAATATATGTTATACGACTCAATACTTAATCATGATTAAGCTATTTAAGCACTAGAATCACCAAACATCTTAATAAGATTCAAAAATATACTAGAATCACCAAACCCATTCAAGAACCCTAACTCACAATACCCATTTTATGGACCAACATAATTCTTTAACTAAATGGTACTTTCTACTTCACTATACATCCCAAATTCTTAATCCATAGTTGTATTTAAATGTAGGGTAAACAATTTACCTCTTGTATCTCAAACCCTAACTTAGAACTATTTTGAATGCTTCTTGAAGATCGGAGGAAGCCCTATGAATTTTAATCCATATAGATGTTAATAATAGAATTAACCATTGTTAATCCATCAAAAAAATGTCATAAAACTCATCTTTGAAGTGTATTTGGGTTGAGGATGCTCCACCTTCTCTCTAGAATCCAAAACTTAGCCAAAGATATTACTATCTTGTTTTCTCTCCATGAACCCCTTAATTTTATAGAAAAATAGGCTGCATAGCCTACACTGATTGGCTACTCAGGCTGCATAGCCTACGCAAGCTCGTGTAGCATACACAACTTAAGACTTCCCTTCATTTCTATTATGTTTTTGCCTACGCAGTCTGCGTAGGCTACCCAAGTATACTGGAATCCCTTCCTCCCTCTTAGCTCAACCATTCCAAGCTATTCCTTTATCCATGCAACTTGGGGACCTTCAACCCTCATGACATTCATGCCTAACTATTATAATATTTCCGTTACCCTCGTGTGGGTCCGCACATACTTTAAGGTCTCGTTAATTATTCTTTTAAGCTTGAATTAGGCTTTAATCTTATTTAGATTTTTTTGAGGCTTTACAATCTCCCCCACTTAGAAATTTTCGTCCTCAAATGTCAAGCCGATGCCATAAGCATGTTCAAATATCCAATCATAACCATTCTAGACCTTTGCACCAAATGGCTTCTTATTAGTCATCCTTTTTGACTAACTCTCAATTCTCAAAAATTTGACAGAGTCTTCTTTTTAAATAGGATCATCCTTAAATTTTCACATGTAAGTCAACCACATGAATACGATATACATAAATCACATCGGCCCCACACTGTTCACATGAACACAATGCACCTCTATGTACCAATTAACAAAGTTTAATACACTTTACCAAACACAACTGATCATAATGCAAGTCTCAGAAGGAAACATAAGGCACATTACTACAATATTTAAGCCGAAGCTCCATTTTCTAGAAATAAATAAGGATATCTTTTCTTCATGTCATATTACGCTTCCCAGGTTACTTCTTCTATATCTTGACTCTGCTATAGGGCCTTAATCGATTCTATCTCTTTTTTCCTCAACTCTAGACTTGTCTATCAAGTAGCAATAGGAATATCCTCATATATTAGTAACTCATTTATCTTAATGGTTCGCGGTAAAATGACATGTGCGAGATCTCTTAGACACTCCCACCATTACAATAATAAGGTATATACCCCGATACTGGTCTAGCCACCATAGGTAATAAGTGAATTAACTATATCAATAATGTATCGAATCTCAACTCATAAGCAAGATTAATAATTTACTCACTCACTTCACAGAATAAGTGTGATGCACATAAAACTAAAAGAAAATTCTAAGAAATAAACATACTTGTAGTCATGTACAAGTGAGGGTATCTGATTTTCACATTCCCCATTAGCCTTCCAAGTGGCCTTTTCGACATCATAATTATGCCATAATACTTTATGAACATATGGTTACAATTCTCAATCCACAAACTTGCTTCACAAGAGTCTCAACCGATTCTTCCTCATAAATGAAACTATCATTCTCAATACATGAACATTGTGTTTCCTCCGAGGTTATTACCTCATTCACCACATGAATCACACATACCTCGTCGTTCGTAAATTCTCATATTTAGGCAATTATAAGATCAAATCCACTAAGGGTAATTTTGGTAATAATGTAAACTCATATGTGACCCCCACTCTTTCTAAAAACTTCATACAGCCTCCAAGAAGTGTGCTTTACCATATGAGCCTCATTACATTCTTCATTGGCGATTCCCGTTTAATAACACCACGTCATATTTCCTAACTGTAATGACCCGACCAGTCGTTTTGAGAGTTATAGCCCCATTTGCCTCATTTACTGCTCATTTCGTACTCTATAACTATTATGTGACTTGTTGGGGATAGTTGGTTTGGGTCCGATGTGGGGTTTTGGAAGGAAATGAGATGCTTAGTCTCATAGTTGAAAACTTAAGTTGAAATTGTTGAGATGATTTTGGTCTAAGGAGCATGTCCGAATTGTGAATTGGAGGTCCGTAGTTGAATTAGGCTTGCAATGGCGAAAGTTGGATTTTTGAAAAGTTGGACCGGGAGTGGATATTTTTATATCAGTGTTGGATTTCGATTTCAAAAGTTGGAGTAGGTTCGTAATGTCATTTGTGATTTGTGTGCAAAATCTGGGGTCAATCAGACTTGATTTGATAGGTTTTGACGTTGTTTGTAGAAGTTCGAATTTCTTAGTTTCAATAGTCTTGAATTGGGGTGCGATTCATATTTTTGATGTTGTTTGAGGTGATTTGAGCATTCGACTAAGTTCGTATGAGATTTTAGGACTTGTTGGTATGCTTGGTTGAGGTACAGGGGGCCTTGGGTTGATTCTGGATGGTTAACGGATCAAAAGTTGAAGTTGAGAGATTGCTGGAGTTGGACCTCTGCTGGTGTAACCGCACCTACGGAGCTTTGATCACAGGTGTGAGCTTGCAGGTGTGCGCTGGCTTGCGCAGGTGCGAGTTGGAGGGGAGTGTGCAGGTGGTCGTAGGTGCAAGGAGTTTTCCGCACCTATGTGGTTGCAGGTGCGGTGAGAGGCACACAGAAGCGGAAGGCACGCATGTGCGATAGGGAATTTCTCACATGTGTGACCACAGATGCGGCAGGAGGACCGCAGAGGCGGAAGTGGGCAGACGAGCTTGGTCCGCATAAGCGGCTTAGATGCTCACAGAAGCGAGACCGCAAAAGCGGAGTGAGGGACCGTAGGAGCGGAATGAGCCGCAAATGTATGTGTGATGTCGCTTCTGCGATGCTATAGATGCGGTCAAGTGTCTGCAGAAGCGGAAAGCCTAGGCATATTATTAAAAAAAGGGTTCGCGATTTTGGCTTCATTTCAAACATTCCAAGCACGGTTTTGGGAGATTCTTGAGAGGGCTTTTGAGGGGATTCTTGAGGTAAGTCCCCTATGCTAGATTTTGATCAATAATCTTGCTTTCCCATGAATTTTTTCTCACGACCCAAACCGATGGGCTGCGACGGGCACCCAGTACCTTACTCAACTGAGTACCAACGTAACATATCTTTTCGTATCATACTATTATAGGTAAATGAGACGGAAAGGCTACCGTGAGATAACTAGAATAAAACATGAGGAAATACTCATCATAGGATGATCCAACATGATGTACCGACTTATTAAAGCTGGCAAGTGGGCCGGTCCAGGCCCAGGACCGCGGGCCAAACGGCTAAACGGGCCAGGACCGTTTGGTCCGGTTTTAGCGGGCCTGGTCCGGTCTTGTGAGCCGGTCCTCTGATTTGGGTCCGCCAGGCCCGGGATCGTTTGGCCCGCCAGAGCCCGGGACCGGCCCGGGACCGGCCCGATCCCTTAACGGACCAAACGGGCCCAACGGCTATTTTTAAAATAAAAAAAAAATTCTTTTTTTTTTAAAATTAGCCGTTGGGCTGTCAAAAATAGCCGTTAGGCTGTCGTTCAGAATTGATTCAGATGTCGAGGACCCACGGAAAAATCCACCTTATTCATGCTCCGTTGGCTATTTATAAAATAGCCATTTAACCCCCCAAACTTTGTTTTAATCCCAAACTTTTTATAATTAAACTTTTTTCCTATTTTCAACTATAAATACCCCATCATTATTTCAATTTTCTTACAAAATCATCCGTCTATCACAATCTCTCTAATTTACTTCTATAATTGCTACTATTGCTTACTTTACTGTTACAATTTGTGAAACAATTGTGAGGTTGGTGAATTGAAGTCTTCAACGATAATCAATTTCCAACAAGTTGTTCGTCAATTCGGTAAACTCGTTCCAACTCTTAAGTTTTAATATTATAATTTTGTTTGTTTTATTTATTTTGCTTGATTAATTAAGATGGCTTATTCCTTAAAAAATATGTTTAGTAAAAATAAGGGAAAATCGAATAGTGGTGAATCTAGTGGCCAATTTGTTCCTCCTCCACTTCCCCCGGCTCCCCGACCCAAACATGTTAC